>CAUYSK010041124.1:0-19456 GCA_963575035.1 Avahi laniger | reverse complement strand
TTAATCTTTTTCTTTCCTGTTCCACACTTCTCATACATTACAATTTAAGTATGCTGAAAATTTGTTGACATTTAATAATTTTATCTACCTGTTGACGAAACTTCAGTGTCTATTAATTGTGTGTTCATTTGAATGAATGGCACAACCATTTACTGTTATACACAGCTACAATTTGGTTTTACTCTCTTACTTTCACTATAAGATTTCACATATTTAATAGTCATTGAACATACTCTATTCATTTCAGCTTTTTAATCTTTGTATATGGAATTACTTAATGGAATGATTATCTCCTTTCTCTATACCTAATCCTAAATATCCTTGCAGCTGGATCTAAAATAGAATTTCTTTCAAAGAGTTAATTTTTTGTCTTTTGCCCCATTGCCACCTATTAACTTCTCCTTTTTATTCCCAAAGAAATTTCTCTTTATCTGTCTGTCTTAAAGCATGTTTTGTATTATGTTTTTTATAACATAAAAGAATGTAATTGCATTAGTGTAATTATACACCGATTAGACTGTAATGTCCTTCAACAAAATTATTATGTTTTATCTATGTTTATATCTTTTGTAAGACTAGTTTGTTGTTTTTCATCAATTAAAAAGTCAATAATAAATGTTTATCAAGACTCATAGAAACTTGTATTCTAGGATGTCAACCAATATATGGGCATGAAAAGACAAATAGACAGTTAGTCAGGGTTCTTATTTTCTTAGTGTGAAAAATTATCAATGTAATTTTTCCTGTCACTAAATTTTGTATAACATTTTATTGTGGAGAAAAATCATTTATATTGACACCTATAAAGTGGTGAAAATTTATTAGAACTGTAGTCTGCTTAGTTTATAAAAAGGTTCCCACATAGATAATTTTCTGTGAATTCAGTTCAAAAGTTGTAATCAAATTCAAAGTTGTAATTGTGTTTAAGGTAAAATAAGAAGTAATACAGGCCAGGCAAAATGGACTCTGAATGTATTTCTTCCTGAAGTGACCAAGGTGACAGATGATGGGTAATTTAAACACATTTAAAACCATTACCAAATTATATATATTTAAAATTTCAATAATTGGTATGAAGATATACATGACATGTTACATATGGTAGGCATAGGGAAAAGAGATATATTGATTATCACGCCAGAAGTTAGTCTTGATTCTTTTTTTTTATTTGATCCTCAAAAAATTCTGTGTATGAATAATTTTACCCATTTTACACATGTGAAAAACAGGAATTATCCATGTCACACAACTAATGAGTGGCAGAGCCGGGATGCGATCCCTTGTTGAAATCATGCCAAACCTCATTTGTACAGTGCTTAATATGCCTAGCGTATATCATGTCTGGCTTATCTTTTAGAACTCAGGATGACTATGCCTACTCACAGAGACCTTCTCTGGCTAAACTGGCTAATGTAATCCTTAACCCCTATCCCAATTAATCTCCATTTTATGACCATGGATCTTTTCACAGTATTTATCACCATAAATATTTTGCTGATTTGTTAAGTTACTTGTTGTCTGTTTCTCCCAATGGAACATAATATCCATGAGAACAAGGACTTTTTCTTTTTTTTTTAGTTTTTTCTTTTCTTGTATTTTTATTTCAGCATATTATGGGGGTACAAATGTTTAAGTTACGTATGTTGCCCTTGCCCCACTCCCTAGTCAAAGCTTCAAGCGTGCCCATCCCCTAGATGGTGAGCATCGCACTCATTATGTATGTATATATCCATCCCCTCTGCCCCCCTCCCATCTGCCCGACGCCCAATAAATGTTATTCCTACATGTGCACTTAGGACTTTTTCTTAATCACTGGTATATTTCCAGCACTCTTCCCAGTAGAGTCTCTTGATCAGCAGCTTTAGAACCACCTGGAACTTGTTAAAGATGCAAATTCTTGGGTACTACCCAGGCCTCCTAAATTAGAACCTCTAGGGAAGTGACTTAGCTATCAATGTGTAGTACACCGAGCCCTGCAGGTAATTCTGATGCACTGCAAAATTTGAAAAGCACAGGCTTAGAATGAGGTATTTAATAAATATTTGATGGATAATAAAAATATATGAATCAATTTAAGTAACAGACAAATTTAAAATGCATATAACATGATGCGAATGAGAATGTATTATGAAAATAACAGTTAAATAATAGAAAGTAAATAAAATAATTTCTCCATAATTAATTGAGATGAATGATATAACCACAAGTTTGTTTTGCTTATCTATTTCTCTCTGTTTAATCACTGAGAATTCTGAGAAAAAAAACTTTTTAACCTTACAGGTGATTAATCTCAACTGGAACAAAGGCAGGTAAACTTTTAATTTTTACTCAATCATTTTTTCTTAAGGAAATATGAAAAATTGTGGGCTGCAGCAGAGTATGTGGAAAAAAAAAACAAAAACTACCCAAGCTCTGCTCTGAGTTCTTCCCATAACCTGGCATTTGAAGGGCCACCTTCAGTAAGAAAATTAAAGAATTGGAAAGGAACACCTGCATAGGCATTCTTGAAGCTTGAATTCTGATAAAGAATGAAATTAACTAAATATCCAGATTCAACAGAGATTTAAATGATTTATGTGGTTCTCTCATGAAGCAGCAGATTTCCATTATAATGAAATTAACTGAATTTCAAATTAATCAAGCAGGTCAATTACAAGACCATAGGATCAGCTGATAGACTCCATCCTCAGGAAGAATGTAGAATGAAGTTAATTTTATAAATATTAAGGAAAATGATGCAATGGTTCAGCTCTGACACACAGAGCCCTTGAAGTTCAGTGCTTCTCTCAATTAATGTCTTCCCTAAATGATATATGATATTATGTAATTATTTTTCTCTTAAGTCAATGCTATAATGGATCTTATACATCACAAATATAGTACAGAATTTTATGTCTAAATTTAGGATAGGCCTTAAAAATAAGTTTAAACAAGAAGCAGTATGCCAGGATTAGCCACAGATTAGTTTCTTAAGCACGTTTGACAAAAGAGCAAGTTACCTATAAAATACACTTTACATATCTTACCTATTTTCTGATCTATAAAATGATAGGATAGTTGTAAATTATAGGGCTGTTGTAAAAAAAAAAGTTTTAAAAACATACGGAAAAGTATTTAGAACAATATGTGACATAAAACACTGGTTATTTATTGAACATTTAATGGAATTTAGCAACATCAATCTATTTTTTCATTCTTCCTGACAAAAACCTGGCTTTATTAGGGCATCCATACTCCTTCCCTCTCTGCCTTTGACCATTTTGTCTCAATAAGACTCATTCCATCCCTAACCTCATGAGATATTTCTGACTGATCTGATGTTTTCATGGAGTACTATTTCCCCTGCCAGTGACTGGCATAGCTAGGAGTGAGAAGATAAAATCCTGGTCCATGAGATGTTAGCGTAATTCTAGGAAAAATTTATTCACTCTTGAAAGGGGAACACTGCAAATGATTGCCTCTGAGAAGTTCTCATTCAGTAGAAAATGCTTGGATATTTTTAGTAATATTGCAAACACGGGGGGTATATTGTTTGATGGAACTTCTATTGCAATTGCCAAAATGGACAAATGGAAGGAACTTAGGACCTTAACGACATAATTGATTGTGCTAGTGCCTACTTTCAGTTGTGTAAACATATTTTTATTTGTTTAAGCTAGTCTGAAACAGAATGGAATTTTTAACAACCTGAAACCATGAACATCTAAAGTAATGTACTATACTAGAATAAAATATAAAATGCATGTGAAAATCAGCATATATCCATATATAGTGAACACATTTTATGGTCTTCACTTACAGAGATCACACACACTCCCATGATTCTCGGACCAGCATTAGCCTTCATCCTTAAAACAGTAGTAGTATTAAACTATTTTAAAAAATTCTTTACCTTAAGTTAGTTCAACTTGTAATAAAGGAGACTATTCATTAAAAGTAAAAAACAAACCCTCCTATTGAAATAATTCATTCTCACCTATAAAAAGGATAAATCTCCTCCCCCTCCCACCTGCCTGATTTCCAATAAGTGTTATTTCCATATGTGCACAGAAGTGTTGATCAATTAGTTCCAATTTAATGATGAGTACATGTGGTGTTTGTTTTTCCATTCTTGTGATACTTCACTTAGAAGAATGGTCTCTGACATTTCACTTTGAAACTTGTTTTATTTTTATTGTGAAGATACATCCTCATTCTTTCAAGTGCATGGTGTGGCTTGTGATTATCTTTCAAAATATTTTTTAGAGCAATATTTGTGAAACCATGGATAAGTTAAAAATTCGTGTTATTTTTGAAAACGAGTTCCATCATGGAACCAATGCTCGCAGACAACTTGAACTATCAACGAACTGTTTGGAAAGGACATGGCTAATGCATGCACAGTACGTCGATGGTTTGAGAAGTTCTGTTCTGATGATTTCAATCTTGAAAATGAGCCACGTGGGCGACCTGAGACCAAGGTGGATAACAATGAGCTAAAAGCTGTAGTGGAAGTGAATCCATCTCAATCTATGTGTGAATTAGCAGCAAGGTTTGACGTTACTATTCCAACAATACTGGACCATTTGAAACAAATCTGCAAGGTCAAGAAGCTGGATAGATGGGTACTGCATGAATTAAAAAAGCATCAGAAGATAAATTGTCTCGAAGCTTGCCTTTCTTTACTTCATGACATAAAGGCAAATCATTTCTACACTGTATTGTTACATGTGATGAAAAATGGATTCTTTTTGACAATTGCAAGCATTCAACACAATAGTTGGATAAAGATGAAGTGCTGAAACATAGTCCAAAACCAAATATTCATCAAAAAAAGCTAATGGTGTCTGTTTTGTGGTCAGCGTTGGTATTATCCACTACAGCTTCATGAAACTTGGTTATTCAATTACAGACGGTGTCTACTGTAAGCAATTGGATGAAATGATGAGGATGATTGTGATTAAGTAGCCGAGACTGGTCAATAGAGATAGGCCAATCCTCTTGCAGGACAATGCTTGACCACATGTCTCACAAACAAACCTGCTCAAACTGCAGTGGCTGGACTTAGAAACTCTCTGTCATTCACCATATTCAGTAGACCTTGCAACAACTGACTACCCCTTCTTTCAGACTTTGGACCACTTCTTGCAAAGAAAAATATTCAATTCTCAACAAGCTATGGAAAGCACCTTTCTCAGTTTCATCACCACTCACTCATCAGGATTCTTGGCTGCTAGCATAAACTAGTTACTGTTAAGATGATAAAACTGTGTGGATAGTTTAGGTGCATATTTTGATTAATTGTACTGCTTCTTGTTTGAGATATAATAAACTAAACTTTTGATTTGAAATTGGACATCTCATATTTAATGACCTAATATTTATAATTGTTATATCTGCCTGTTTATTTAATCCTTTTGTCATTATATAATGACCTTCTTTGGCTCTAGAAACAATTTCTCTTAATGTTTATTTTTTCTGAATTAAGTATAGCCACCCCTGTCTTCTTTTGGTTGCCATTGGCATGGAATATTATTTTCCATCCATTCATTTTCAGCCTATGAGTGCCCTTAATTCTAAAGTGGATCTCTTGTAGACAGCACACACTGGATCCTGTTTTATCCTTTCAGCCACATGAGAAGTTACCATTGTCATCTTGTTAACCGTTTCTGTTTTGCAGTTGTTTCATCCCTATTTTCCTTTCCTGCTGTCTTCATTTGTTATTTGATGATTTTTGTTTGGATTTGCTTGATTGTTTTCTCCTTATATTTTATGTCTCTATTATAGACTTTTTTCTGTGGTTAGCTCAAAACTTTCATAAAATATTTTGTATGTGTAACCATTTATATTAAGTTGATAACAACTTAACTTCAATTGCATAAAAAAAACCCTACACTTTCTCCTCCTTCAACTTTGTGTATTTGTAGTCAGAATTTGCTTCTTTTTATCTTCCAGAAGAAAACTCTAGGCTGGGGGAAGTACTTCCAAGGTGGCCTCTTCACTCATGTGTGTAGAGACTTGATGATCTCTCTCTTTCTCAGAGCATCCCTCCTCCTGGTCCTCCTGAGTTAAGCTTCTCAAAGAATGCCTTCTTATACTTCATACCTCACAAATGATTTTCAAGAATAAAAATGTATAAAATTTTAGACTAGTTAAGAGCCTTCATCAGGAAGTTACACAGCATCAAGTCTATTTTATTCAACGGGTCAAATTGTTATACATTTAAGTGTTAGCTTTAAGTGAATAAAGAAAGATATGTTCTTGGTGGAAGAAAGCTTAGTTCACATAGCAGAAAAACATGTGCTAGGAGATATCATACAGATATTTATGGAAAATGGCCATGGCCATTAATGGGGAAGACAATAAAGCTTTTTAAGGATATATAAATATCAAATAATTACATTTTAACGCTAACATCTCTGATTAATTTTGATAAATAGACTAGAGGCAAAGACAAGGAAGGTTGGCAGGCAGGCGGGAAGGAAGGACGGGAGAAAGAAAGGAAGGAAATTAAGATGATATTGTAATATACTCCAGTCGTGATGTGATGAAGGTCTGGATCAGGGCAATGACTGCAGGAATGAAAAAGTGTGAGTACAGGATCTGTTCTGCAGGAAAACAGGGTTTTTTTGATAGACTGAATTTGAAGAAGATGGAGAAGTTACAGATACTATAAATTGCATTTTATAATCTCAATGATTAGAAGAATGGTAATACCAATGATTGATGCAGGGGAAACTTGGGAAAGGACAAGTTTGCTGGATCTGAAGTACTATTTGAACAAAGTATGTTGCTGCCAAATAGTGCAATTGGAAACATAGACCAAAGCTTCTACCTAGGGACTTTGAGATGAAAGTCATCAGTAAAGATGTGACAGGTAAAATCATGAGACTAGATAAAAATCACACATGGGTAGAATAATGAGAAAAAAGACAAGGCCTGAGGATAAAACAAGAACTAACCTAACTTTTTCAGGCTCCACTTTGGATGGAGGCTTTGAAGTTCTTTAGGTTGCATTAATGTTGATTAATTTGGAAATCAATCAGTTCTTAGTTCTACACAGTTTTAGTTCTTAGTATGCATGCCAGAGGTATTTTCGTGGGAAGTAATTTCTAAGTTTTCTCAAATAACATTATAAACACTTACATTTCAATGGTCATGAAGTCTGAATCTAAGGTTTTGTTTAACTTTAAAGGATTGCTGTTGGAACATTGTTATCTGAAATTTTGAACTAATTATAGCATTGTATTTGGATATAATAATATTAAATGGAAGTAACACAAATAAAGGAAAATCTGACTGGCAAGAAAATATTTAAGGTCCTAGATTTTGTATATTATAATTTATGGAAACCTAGAAAAAATACTCAGTATTTCTTATGAAAGTCATCAGTGATAAGCTTTTTTAAAAAATACTAAATATTTTAATTTTTTTAATGGAGTTTTAGGTTCACAACAAAATCGAAAAGAAGGTACAAAGATTTCTCATGTACTCCCTATCCTCACACAAGTATAGGCTCCCCGATTATCAACATCCCCCACCAGAGTGATACCTTTGTTGCAATTGATGAACCTACATTCACACATCATTATCACTCAGATTCCAGTTTATGTTAGGGTTCATTGTTGGTGTTGCACATTCTATGAGTTTGTAAAAATGTATAATCACATGTATTCCCCTATATGGTACCATACAGAATATTTTTATTGCCCTAAAAATGCTCTGTGCTCTGCCTATTTATCCCTCCCTAGCCCCTAACTCCTGGCAACCACTGATTTTTTCACTCTCTCTATAGTTTAGCCTTCTCCAGTATGTCATCCAGTTGGAATCTTACAGCATGTATCTTTTTCAGATTGGCTTCCTTTACTTAGTAATACCCATTAATCTTTCTCTAATGTCTTTTCATGACTTGATAAATCATTTTTTGTCAGTGCTGCATAGTATTATATTGTCCAGATATATTCCATATGACCGTTTATTTATCCATTCACCTTTTAAAGGACATTTTGGTTGTTTCCAAATTTGACAATTATGAATAAAGCTGCTATAAACATCTTTTGGCAAGTTTTTGCATAGACATAAGTTTTCAGCTCCTTTGGGTAAATAGCAAGGAATGCAATTGCTGGATCGTATAGTTAAAAGTATATTTAGTTTTGTAAGAAACTGCCAAACTGTTTTCCAAAATGACTGTACCATTTTGCTTTCCCACAAGCAATGAAAGAGAGTGCTGTTGCTTCACATCCTAAGTAGCATTTGGTTTTGTCAACATTCTGGATTTTGGCCATTCTAATAGGTTTTTAATGGCATCTCATTGTTTTAATTTGTTTTTCCCTGATGACATGTGATGTGCAGCATCTTCTCATATGTTTGCCACCTATATATCTTCTTTGGTGAGGTGTCTGTTGAGGTTTTTGTCTAATTTTTTTTTTTTTGAGTTGTTTTCTTATTAGTTTTAAGAGTTCTTTGTATATTTTGAATAGCAGTCCTTTATCAGATAAGACCTTTGAACATATTTGCTCCTGGTCTGTGACTTGTTTTTTCATTCCCTTGACAGTGTATTTTGTATAGCAGAAATTTTTAATTTTAATAAATTTCAGCTTATCAATTCTTTATGTGTCATGGCCTTGGCGTCATATCTAAAAAGTCATTGCCAAACCCAAGGTCATATGATTTCCTCTTATGTTATCTTTAGGAATTTTTTAGATTTGTGTTTGACATTTAGGTCTGTAATCCATTTTGAGTTAGTTTTTGTGAAGTATGTAAAGTCTGTGCCTATTTATCTATTTATTTTTTTGCATGCAGATATTTGATTATTCTTACACAATTTGTTGAAAATACTGTCTTTACTCCATTACATTGTCTTCACTCCATTGTCAAAAAAAAGATCAGTTGACAATATTTATGTGGGCTGATAAGATTTTGAGAATTTTGAGGTTTCAACCCTGTTTCATTAATCAAGAAAACTTTATTTTTAGTACTCACTTGCATTATAATTTTTGTTCACTGTTATTTTAAAATTGATTTTTTTTTAGCATTTCTCCTTTAAATATGCTTTCTCAAGCAAGCATTATTCTAATGTCTCTGGAAGTCTGTTGCTATCTTTATCAGTTCAGAGAAAAACAGTTTTTGGTGAAAATTAGCCAGCATCATGGGAAATGAAACTTCAAATCAGATGCATTAAGATATTGGGTTCAATTTTTTTCTTCTACTGGCCATATTTGTTTTGAAAATTTTGATTATAACTCAGATTAATGCCTTTTTCAAGTACATTACATCAAGTATTTTGCCAACAGAAAAAAAATTGTGTGTACAATTTGTAATAAAGTTGTCTAAATTTGGGAAGTCTGAATAAAGACAATGTAAAACAAATATATATGTGTGGTTAAAAGCAGTTTATCAGAATTCCTTAGAGTTGCAAATTTTCATATGAAAATTCCATAAATTGCATTCCACTTGAGGGACTGGGTTTTAGAAAATATAGGAAGGTGTTAGTGAGATTTCTATGATAGATACATTGATAAAATGATACACAGAAAAATATTTACTGAGTAAAAACATTGAATTTGTATTGTTAATGTAAATATAGTTATTATGTAGTATTTATTTATGGTTGAAGATGAGTAATTGAAGACATTGAAAAAAACTGTAAAAATAAAAACAAATTAATGGCAGTACTGGGAAGCACAACCAATGTCACTGATAAAGGAAGAGAATATTTTCTGCAAAATAAACTGTTTGAACATCTTAAAGAAAAACATCAGGCTGTAGACTCTGGCTCTTCGTTTTCTTACCAAAATTGTGGAGGCAGGGACCCTGTAATTAAAACTTGCATTTCCAGATATTCAGGTGAACTAAGGAACTATTACACTATGTTCTCCATTTTCCTATATTGTTCAGATTATAAATATGATTAGTCAAAGATTGCAAAGGATAGGATAGAAAGCAAACAGAAAGAAAGGGCACAAACTCAATAAATATTTTGACTACTTAACTCTAAAGGTAAAATAATAACCAGAAAATAGGAAAAAAAACCTTAATTATAATTAGTAATTAATATTCTTAGAAACTTTTGAGAAGCTAGCATATCCATGAAATAGATAAGTCCCAGAAGAAGAAATATAGCAGGTGTTGAAAATCAAAAACTTGATGTTTGAGATTAAGATAGTAAAAATGTTCCGATTTTAAAATAATTAATACAGCTAAACACTTAAGAATAAAATGAGTAGGGAAATTAAATGTCAAACTAAGGAATTCTCTGAGAATACAGAATAAAAGAACAAACATATGTAAATATGAAATAAATATTTATAAATATGGAACACAGAGCCTAAAATCCCAACACACATTCTAGTAAAAGTTCTTAAAAGAAAGAAAAGGTAGAGAATAGAAACTAAAGAGGTAATTTAATAAATTAAAAACCATGTGCTGCAAAAAGACCAAAAAAACTCATTAAATATCAAATAGAAATATCGATGAATAATTCCCATTTGGAAATATCCACATGAAATTTCTGAGCTCCAATAATATTGAAAAAACAGAGTATGTGCCTAATTTAATAAGATAAAATATTTTTTAAAAATACAAAAAGGAGTAATAGGATAGCGTATGAAGAGTGAAATTATAGAATTTTATATTTTCAATTTATTTAAGTACCATGTACTTATAACAAAATGTGTCCATTATAGTGTTATAAGTAAGTGAATGTAAACACCTACTTAACTTCCAACCCAAAGATAATATACGTTTTCTTCCCAACAGCAGGTTTCCTCATGCCACTTCTCAATCAGCCCATTCCCCCATCTCTGATCTCAGGAAATCACTGATCTGCTGTTTGCCTCCAATGTTTAGTTTGCCTGTTCTAGAATGCTACATAAACCAGTCACACAATATACACTCTTTTGTTTCTGAATTCTTTCACTCCGTATGATGTTTTTGAAATACCTCAATGGAGTAGCATATATCAGTAGTTCAATTAAAAAAAATGTTATATATTTTATTGAATGAATATAGCATGACTTATTCATCCGTTCATCCATTGATGGGTATTTGAATTCTTTTCAGCTTGGGCTCTTATAAATGAATAAGCTTGTTATAAAAATTATTTTACAGGACATTTTATGCACAATTATTTTAATTTGTCTTAATTGTCACTTCTCCTAGAAGTGGAATTGTTAAGTTATATGGTAAATACGTGTTTAGTTATATATGTAATTACCAAAATGGTTTCCTTTTAAATGCATGAGCCAAAGTCACTCCATATCTTCACCCTGTTACTATCATCAGTCCTTTTTAATGTTAGGGAATCTAGTGAGTGTGTAAAGAAATCTAATGATAGTTTTAATTTGCATTTACCTAAATACTAATGAAGTTAATCACCTTTTATGTGTTTAAGAGCTATTCTTATACCCTCTTTTAGGAAGTGTGTGTCCATATCTTTTGTCTGTTTTTAATTGGGTCATCTGTTTTTTTCTTAATGAGCTGTAAAAATTCTTACATATTTGCATGGAAATGATTACATATACATATCATATAAGTATATGAAATTTAGTGATAATATAATGAATATGAAATATAAAATGAATAAAATAATGATTATGAAACACATAATGAATAAGAAATATATAATGTGGTATATGAACATAAGAGATAATAAATATACTGATTATATATTCATTTTTCCATTGAATATCTTTCAAATAGAAATTGTATTCTAATTTGATTAAGTTAGCCTAACAATTTTTTCTCCTATGGCTAGTGTTTTTGATGTCCTGTCAGTGAAATCTTTGCTTAACATAAAATTATATATATTTTATCTTAAGAGATTTTTATTGTTGACTATATGTTTAGGTCTATATTTCACTTTAAGTTAATTTTGTCTACAGTGTGAAATATGAGTTGAAGCTTATTTTTCCTATATAGTTATTCAGATATTTCAACACCATTTGTAAAAAGTCCACATGTTCCACATTGAATCATTGCATTTCTTTGGTTCCTTTGTCAAAAATCAATTGAGAATATATGTGTGGACCTATTTCTTAATTCTTTTGTTTTCTGTAATACACATTTTTGGTTTTTTATATATATGTATTTGTATTTGTATATTTACAAATATACAAATGTATATTTGTAATATACATTTATGTTCATAGCATAACCAAATTGTATTGATTTTTATAGCCATACAGGAAGACTTGAAATCATGGAGTTTAAGCCTCTTTGTTCTTTTTCAAATTGTTCTCATTTGATTTTAGAATCATATTGTCAATTTCCATAAAAAATCGATCTATGGATCAATTTGAAAAGAATTGACATCTTAGCAGCATTTAGTCTTCCAATTCATGAACATTATATATCTCAATATATATCAGTATATTCTTTATTTTCTCTCCCCTATGTTTTGTATTTTTTGCAAGCATGTTTTGTTCATATTGTGCTAAATTTATTCCTTAGTATTTCATATGTTTTGATGCTATTGTAAATGATATTCTTAAGTTTCATCATTAAATTGCTCATTGCTAGTATGACAATGACATATGAGAATAGAAATATATGAAATACAGTATATTGGTGTACAGATATACAATTGAGTTTTTTATATTGACATTGTTTCATGAAACCTGCAATATTGACTTATTATTTCTAGTAGCTTCTTATAGATTCATTAGAATTTTCTATGCTCATGATCATATCTGCAAAGAGTTTTACTTCTTTTTTAATATGTATGAAAATTTTTAAATTTTATTGCCTTATTGAAATGGCTAGCATTTAAATTACAAGGTTGAATAGAAACGGAAAGCTCATATTTGCATTTTTCCTTATTTTATGGAGAAACCACTCAGTTTTTCACCTTACACTCATTAACTGTAGGCTTTTGAGGATGTCTTTATCAATTAACAGAAAGATTTTAATCATGGAAGAATGTTGACTTTATTAAGTATTTTTCTACATATATGAAGATTGTTATATAATTTTTCTAGTACTAGTTTCTTACATATCTATTTTTTTAACATTTGGATATTTAACACATTTTGAATTTATTCTTGTGCATGGTAAAAGACACAGATCTAATAATACCTTTTTTTTCCCAAATAGCTATCCGGTTGCCCCAGCACAATCACAACAAAGCACATAATTGTGTCAACGATTTGAGTTGCTAACTTTATCATACATGTATACATACATACATACATGTAATATATATTTTATTAAATATAAAAGTGGTTTTTGAAAGTCAAACCAACCAACCATTTAACAAAAGCCAGAGGACAATGGCAACCATTTTCCTAAACTTAGCCTTATATTAAAACAATGTTAAGACTATGTTATGAATGTGCTTTTGAGCTGTGGCAGGGGCTAGCACCTGCAATCCTACATACTTGGGAGGCTGAGGCAGGAAGATCTCTTGAGGCCAGGAGTTTGAGGCCCACCTAGGAAAAACAGAGAGACCCCCATCTCTAATTATTTTTTTAAATAGATGGGCATGGTGACACATGCCAGTAGGCCCACGTAATCAGGAGACAAAAAGCAGGGGAATCCCTTGAGCTCCATAGTTTAAGGCTGCAGTGAGCTATAGTCATGCCACTGCACTCCAATCTGAGTGACAGAGCAAGACCCAATCTTTAAAAAAGTGGCCTTTTTACTATAGATATTTTTTTTCAAATGCTTCACTGTTTGTAATCTAAAAACATGGTGTATGTTTGTTCATTTTCAATCAGTATTTTCTCTTATTTACATGATATCATTATTTAGAGCAACAGCAGCTGGTCTTACTGTGTTCACCTGTGCTAAAATTCTGAACATATGGCAATTTGAACTGCAAGATCTATTTTCTGTACTGTAGCACAATGCACATAAATGGACCTTTTAGAGAATAATAGAGCATAACACTCTTGCTTCATTAGCTTCAGCGGGATTAAATTTTTTTTGCCATCCAAAATTAGGGATTAAGGCCATATCTTTACATGCAAACTTAAGGGAAGGCATTAGGCAAACATCTGGATAATTCAAATAAAAAGGAATTTTGCCTTAAGCAAATGAGTATTCTGAGAGGCCTTCTTGGAAAAATCTACAGGTAACTGCCTTAATCTTCTATTAAATTTAGCATTTGCAACCATAAATTAGTAGAATATGTTGAGTAGTTGGTAAATTTTATATGTTAAATTTTTAAGGCTGCTTTATATATTTTATTTTTATTATTGTTGGAATTGTTGCTTTTGTTTATACTAATTAAAAGAAACTGAATTTACTAAAATATATTTAGGGGAATAAAATATTCAAAAGGACTTATGCATAATATAAATTAAAAATATTCTTGTCGTTTTCAAGCACTTATATCAGCTCAGGTTAGCAAGTAAAATTTCAAAATCTCCTCAGCTTTGGGAACATATAACTAAGATGGGTGAGATAAAAGCTACACACAAAATAATTTTTAATTATCATAAAGTAATAAGTAATTAAATACTTTATATAGAAGACACACTAAGTGACCAATATACAATTTTGATGGAATTAATACATTCATAAATTAAATATGAATTTATGTTTTGGCTTAAAAATATGTCACATAAATTTAGAGATTGATATATATTGGAGGCAGTCAGGCTTTAGAAGGTCAAATTTCGGACAGATTTATAAGAATGTAAAAATGGTATTGTTCATCTCAATTGTATTATTACTTTAGGATATAGTAATCATTGCTCTAAGAAGGCATCACTGACTCTTTAAAAGTAAAATATGCTCATATATTTTCTTCAAATACAATATATTCTACTTTGCTAAAATTACATTTGTGTGTGGCTAAATTGTTCTTGATGTTTTTATTATGGTTAGATATGCTGTTCCATTACTTTCATTTTATAGTAATCAAAGATGTGTATTATTTTATTGTGTATTATGTTTAGAACAAAGAATAGATAAAAGGAAAATATATTTCACTGAGTCTGAGAAGCTTACCTATGTAAGAAATCAGTGTTTTTCTTACAATGAACTAATGTGAGCTTAACTGACAGTCATTGGAAGTAATATTTAGGAAAAAAAAATCATACCTGAAAGTGGTACTTTTGCCAGCTGTTAGAGAGGTTGAAATAGTTGTCAAGAAAGTCCCAATTGCCACTGTTGAACCAAAAGGTAAAACTAAATATTTACAGCATCACAATTCTGCCTGATTAGAGGTAACAGAGTGGAATACATAGAGAAACAAGCTGATAATCTGATTTAACCCAATTATCTACTTCATTTGAAGTAGATATCAACATGTGCATTTGTTTTCAGATGTAAAAAAAGAATGGTTTAAGCCTATGTATTTGTTATCTAGTGCTACATAAAAAATTACCCCCAAAATTAAATGGTTAAAACAATACACATTTCTAATCACGGTTTCTCTGGAACAAGAATTCCACACCACTTAGCTAGGTGGTTCTTGCACAGATTCTCTCCTGAGGTTGTAGTGAACTTATCGGCCCAGACTACAGTCATGCGAAGGCTTGAATGGGGATTCACTTCCAAGATGGCTCACTACCATGGCTGGCGAGCTGATGTTGGCTGTTGTCAAGGCACATTAGTTACTGCCATGTGGACCCTGCCAGCTGCTTAAATGTTTTCACAATATTACAACTGTCTTCCTCTAGAACCAGTGATCTTTGAGAGTGTAGGCGCAGAAGTCACAATGGCTATTTTGGCTCTGCCTCAGAAAACACTCCTTCATTTCTGCAGTGATCCACCAGTTACACAGACCACCAATGTGGGTGGGAACTACACAATTGTGCCAATACTGGGAGAAAAGAATCAACGAAGTATCTTAGAAGTTGCCTACCACAGGTTACATTTTTAGGAAATTGATACTGTTTAAAATTTCTGTATTCCCTATTAAAAAATGCTTAAAAAGCCCAACAATAATTACTCTTTTGTCATTATTTTTAATTAAAGGTAGATAATCACTGAGTAAAGGCTTAATAACATGGTATAGGTTGAGCATCGCCAATGTGAAAATTTGAAATCTTAAATGCTCCAAAATCTACAACTTCTTGAGTTCCAACATGACAAGTCTAAAATTCTATACCTGACGTCATGAGACAGGTTGCAGTCAAAACACAGACAAAAAATAAACAGTTTATTCAGCATTCCCAAGGGAAAAAAAACTCTTCCAGCCCACTTCAGCTGTGATATATCTTTTCCACAAATGCCCAAATTCTCCCGCACAAGTGTGCCCACAAAGGATAATAAAATGACATGCGTACAGACTGGGCAAATCAATAGCAGGTTTCCCAGAACGTCTACATGAGGCCAACACTCACATGCATTACTCAATGTGATTTTATTTTATCTTATTTTGCTTATTCTCTGCTTTGTGATATAAAGATGTCAAAAATGTTCAAAAAGGCCTGTAGATGCTTCTATGAGTAATGGTGATAAGAAAAAAAAGAAGCCTTTACGTTTACATATAGCACAGAAAGCCAAGCTACTGGAGAAACTGGATAGTGGTGTGAGTGTGAAATGTATTATAAATAGTATAGCATTAGAAAGACCACCATATATGACATAATGAAACAGAGAATTAACTGTTGAAGTTTTATGCTGAAAGTGATGAATGGAAGTTAATAAAAAATTTTAAAAACGCTGTATAAAGCTAAGAAAGAAGATTTCAATTGTGTTTTGAAAGATCGCATCTGTCAGCATTGCAGTGAACACATGCCATTTAATGATACGCTGATCATGAAACAGCAAAGATCTATCATGTTGAACTGAGAAATGAAGGGAACCGTGACCATTCAACAGGCTGGTTGCAGATATTTTATAAAAGACACATCATTAAGTTTTTAAAGATGTTTGATGATAAGGCATCTACTGATCATAAAGCAGCTAAAAAGTTCATCGACAGTTTCACCAAGGTCATCACTGATGAAAATCTTACTCCGGAACAAATCTCTAATGTTGATGAAACATCAGTGCTTTGGCATTGTTGCCCCAGAAAGACAGTGAATTCAGCTGATGAGACAGCCCTGACAGGAATTAAGAATGCCATGGACAGAATTACTGTGCTGGGATGTGCTAATGCAACAAGCATGCATAAGTATAAATTTACAGTGATGGGCAAAATCTTGCATTCTAGACCTTGTTGTTTTCAAGGAGTGATTTTCTTACCAGTTCATTATTATGATAATAAAAAGCCATTGATCACTAGGAACATCTTTTGTGATTGGTTTCACAGGCATTTTGTACCAGCAGCTCATGTTAACTGCAGGGAAGCTGGACTCAATGACAACGGCAAGATTATATTATTTCTCGACAACCGTTCCCGTTCTCCGGTTGAAATTCTCATTAAAAAATAACATATATATCATGTACTTTTCATCAAATGTGACTTCATTAATTCATCTATGTAATCAGGGTATCCTAAAATCAAGGAAGAGTAAATATAAAAACATTTTCTTGGCCGGGCACGGTGGCTCACACCTGTAATCCTAACACTCTGGGAGGCTGAGGCAGGAGGATTGCTTGAGCTCAGGAGACCGAGACCAGCCTGAGCAAGAGTGAGACCCGATCTCTACTAAAAATAGAAAAATTAGCGAGGCATGGTGGTGCGTGCCTGTAGTCCAGCTACTCAGGAGGCTGAGGCAGGAGGACTTCTTGAGCCCAGGAGTTTGAGGTTGCTGTAAACTAGGCTGACACCATGGCACTCTACACTGTAGCCTGGAGACCAAGTCAGACTCTGTCTCAAAGAAAAAAAAAAAACCACTTTCTTGAATAGCAACATGCTAGCAGCAGTGAACAGAAGTGAGGGTGTAGAAGATTTTCAAAAGGAGTTTAGCTGGAGGGTATTGCAAATGCTGTTGCCAACACTTGGAACACAATGAATAAAGACCCAATTGCACATGTCTGGCACAACCTCTGGCCTATGACTATTCAGTGTTGAACAAGGTGGTGACTTTGAAGGAGTCTCTGTGTCAAGAGGGAAAAAAAATAATGTCTGACCTCCTTAAATATGCAAATAATATACCTTCAGAGTCCATCAATAGGCTGGAAGAAGCAGATATTGAAGATGTTTTTAAGAACCATGAGAAGCTTCTGAGTTGTTCATTCATTAACTGATGGTAAAACAGCTGAGTGGTTCTGCTGGCTCTGCATCAGGGTGATGGTGATAATGTGAAGATGAAGATGATTCTGTTAACAGCGCAGAAAAAGAATTTAAAGGCGTCATGGTGAAAATGAGTGATGGGCTTACGGAAGAACTAGAGCAGTATGCATTTATAACACAACAAGAAATCGCATCAATTTGTAAAATAAAAAAGAGACTTCTAAGAAAAAAAAACATTGTTAATGAGGCAGATGACTCTGGAGGAAACATTCAAAAAAGCCCATCTGAGCTGTGGTAAAGAAGGAAGGCAGGAGTCAACTTTATGAGGCGCAAAGGGCAAGAGAGGTGACATGTGGGTCCACAGTGCTTGAGGGTGAGGGATTAGTGAGAAGTGAGCCTGGAGAAGTAAGAGGAAGCCGTGTGCTGAGGAGCTTGGGCTTTTATCCTTGGGATGTGGGAAACCATTAGAAGTTAATTAAATAACTTGGATAATGACATGATGGAATTTCCTTGAGTAAACAGATTTCTAGTTCAGTGAAGAGGAATATAAAGGACAGTTGAAAATCATACAAGGAAAATGTGGAGAAATAAGTTTAATAATGATTTTTTAAAATCAACCCCCCAAAATCTCACCTTTAATAACTATTATAGCTAAAATTTATTGAGCGCCTTCTATATACAGGGCATTTTTATTAGAATCATGCACGTGATAACTACCACATAGGGTAGATAATATTGTTGTAGAATTATTACCATTGTAATTATTATGAAAGTGTGAGAGTTAGTAACTAGTGGCAGTTAACAGTGCAGATGTGAAAGCTGTGCCAACTGAGGTCAAATCTTCACTGTGTCATTTACTTTCTGTGTGACCTTGGATAAATTACACGATACACACAAATATATGCACATATAGTGGACACATTTTTGTGGAAGTTTAGGGTTTCTATAACCTACATATGCCCCTTTTTTCAAACATTGAATCTTAGTAAGACAGTGAAAAGAGGTTATAAATAATAGCAAAAGGAATTGATGCTCAAGATTCGGTGAAGTAAAATCCTACAGCTCCAACAAAGGTACAAGCAAACAAATATCAAATAAAAAAAATAGGAAAATGAAATACCTGCAAGCAGGGAGTCTGGAATTTGGGGCAGGTTAAGCAGTAGAATGGCATAGGAGGAAGGGGACATGAGTAGGCAGATCCCTCCATGCCCTTTTGTGGGGAAGGGAGCTTCACTCAAATTATAAAGGAACTCCACAGAAATGTGTGTGTCTTCTTGCAATCCTGCCTTTGCTGCTTCCAACTGTGTGACCTTGGGAAGATGTCTCAACCTCTCTTTGCCTCAGCTTCCTACTCCAAACCTGTATAGTACCAATACCTGATAGTATTGATCTCATAAGACACTG
>CAUYSK010041122.1:0-16539 GCA_963575035.1 Avahi laniger | reverse complement strand
TGTGTGAGTGTGCGTGTATCCCCAGCACCCAGGACAATACTCTGTGTGTGTGTGCGTGCGCGTGTGTGTGTATCCCCACACCCAGGACCATACTGTGTGTGTGTGTGTGTGTGTGGGTGTGTGTGTATCCTCAGCACCCAGGACAATACTGTGTGTGTGCGTGTGTGCATCCCCACACCCAGGACCATACTGTGTGTGTGTGTGTGTGTGTGTGTGTGTATCCCCAGCACCCAGGACAATACTCTGTGTGTGTGTGTGTGTATCCCCAGCACCCAGGACAATACTGTGTATGTGTGTGCGTGTGTGCATCCCCACACCCAGGACCATACTGTGTGTGTGTGTGTGTGTCTGTGTGTATCTCCAGCACCCAGGACAATACTCTGTGTGTGTGTGTGTGTGTGCGTGTATCCCCAGCACCCAGGACAATACTCTGTGTGTGTGTGCGCGTGCGCGTGTGTGTGTATCCCCACACCCAGGACAATACTGTGTGTGTGTGGGTGTGTGGGTGTGTGTATCCCCAGCACCCAGGACAATACTGTGTATGTGTGTGCGTGTGTGCATCCCCACACCGAGGACCATACTCTGTGTGTGTGTGTGTGTGTATCCCCAGCACCCAGGACAATACTCTGTGTGTGTGTGTGTGTGTGTGTGTATGTGTATCCCCAGCACCCAGGACAATACCGTGTGTGTGTGTATATGTGTATCCCCACACCCAGGACAATACTGTGTGTGTGTGTGTGTGTGTGTATGTGTGTGTGTATCCCCACACCCAGGACAATACTGTGTGTGTGTATCCCCACACCCAGGACAATACTATGTGTGTGTGTGTGTGTGTGTGTGTGTGTGTGTGTGTGTGTGCGTGTGTTCGTGTGGGCATGTGCAGGCGCTCCCAGCACGTAGGACAACAACAAGCATCTAGCAGCTGCTCAGTAAATGTCTGCTCAAACAGGTGATGGGTCATCTAATTGTTTTATCTCCCACAGCTGTGAGAGCCTCCAGGCCTGGGACCTGGCCTGGTTCATCGCTGGCCTGTCCCCCACCCTCCCAGGCATACAAAAGACTCTGTCCAAGTGCTGAGTGAATGAATGACCACGCGGAGACAAGCATGGACCATCCGTGGCAGAAAATAGGATTAAAGAAGGAGGCTTCGGGCCAACAAGGTCAGAGGCAGCGGTAGGCTGTGTGGCCCCAGGAAGGATGATGGTGCAGGTTAGGAATGAGGACAGGAGTCAGAGCTGCATTTGATCACTTCCCAGCTCTGCGATCATCCTTCTCAGGAGGACAGGGGGACAGGGGAAACCGGTGCCGAGGTAGAGGTTGCAGAGAAAGTTTATGAGATCATGGGCTAAATGCTCAGCATGTTGTAAGCGCTGGATACAGCTAAAGGCAAACGCCTTCCTGGGTGGTCGGGGGCGCCCTTCCCGCCCAGGAGCCCAGGTGCCGGTGAAAACCGAGCCTGCTCGCGCGGGGTCCTGGCTGGGCATGCTCAGTGCGAGGGCAGGGCCGGGCGCGGTGGCCCCAAGTTCTGGGCGGAGATGTGGCTCCTCCCTCGGGCTCGGCGGGACAGCGAAGGGGACTGGCGCGGGAGCCCGGAGGCCGAGCAGGCCGGAAAGTCGCCGGAGCCCGTGCGCCCCCGGCCCGTCCGGGCTTGAAGCCCCGCATCGCCGTCCTGGCGGGGCCGGTGCAGCCGGCGGGGACCCAGGCCCTGCGCGGCAGCGGGCGGAGGCGGCCCGCGGTCGCCTGAGCCCCCCAGATGGCCCGCGGCGCGGCGGCTTGCACTGGCGAAGCGCGGCTGCTGCTTGGCCGGGACGCGCTGAGGCCGGCGCCGGCGCTTCTGGTCCCGGCCGTGCTGCTGGGCGCTGCGATCGGCGTGGGCCTCGGCCTCTGGCTCGGCTGCCGCGCTGGCCGCCCGCGCCCGCGGCACCAGGTGGGTGGCCAACCGGGCAGCCTCGGGGCGGGGAGCGGGCGTGGTGCTCCTGGGTCCTGTGCTCCGGGGGCAGCTGACCCTGAGCTCTGCGACTGCTTGGGCGGGATCACGGGCTTCGCGCCTATGTGCTCCAGGAGGGAAGTGTCGTAGTGACTAAAGGGCACTGGCCTGGGGACCCCCAGAAGTGCCTGCTCCCTCCTACTGCGCTGTGCGATCCTGGACAGCCGCCAAACCCCTACTGGCCTCGGACTCCCCATCTGTAGCACCAAGGCTTTGGGTACCATGCCGGCAGAGGAGCCCAGCTCTGAGTGGTGGACAGGAGCGCTGGGGACGCCCACCCCTGGACATCCATTCCTGCCCTGCCTCTTTGCCTCCTTGCTGTGTGGGTCGCCACTCGGTGCTTGAGTCCCCACTGCCGCATTGGCATGCATTGGTTCATTCGCCCTGTCGTAAAAGTTTGCAGGGTAACTTCTACTTCCGTGCACGTTCGTGAGCAGCAGGGCAGATCCTGGCCTGGCCTGCTTGAGGTTCACAATCTCAGGAAGGCCACATTGCAAGTAAACCTGAGGGGATTAAGGGCCGCTTCACATGGCAGTTGTCCAGATGGGTTGCATGGCCACGGAAGTGCCTGGCCCATGACGGACATGCCATCAGCAGTGGTATGACCACTATTTTAGGTCCTTGCAGCCTCCACCTCTTTGGGGGATGCAGTCTGGTAAGATCAGTGCTAAGGTGGATGGTCTTGCTCCCCAATTCCTGGCCCACATGAAAAGAAGCCAAATCCAGCAGGACTCCAGGGAAGCAGCGCTCTTTCACAATGCAGATGACTCTTGCAGAGTGTGTGCTGCAAAAGGCTCAAACTAAAATAATGCACGACGCTCGCAGGCGTGGTGGGGGCTGTCAGAGCCTGCTGGTGATTAAGCGACACTAAGAGAGGCCGGCTTGTGTGAAGCAGGAAGGACAGTAAGGTGCAGAGACTTGCTGGGTGCCCCATGCAGAGTGTTCATAGACACTGGGCTCTTCCACCTCGCTTGAGGCCTGTGAGGCAGGGAACTATCACTGTCCCCACCTGTGGCAGCTGAGGCTTTGCAAGGCGGTTGTTTGTCCAGGGTCACATGGTGAGTGAACAGTGCAGGGAGATTTCAGCCCAAGTCTGAACACCAAAGCCAGAGCTTTAATCATCTCCTGCCTGGCAAGGTGGTGGTCGGTATCCCATTTGGTAGCTGAGTCAGCTGTGGTTTACAGGCGTGAACCAAGCTGTCTGGGTCTGCACTTCTGGTCAGCTGAGAGTGATGGTCCAGGATGGCACTCATGGAGGGGGCTGTGGCTCAAAGGTAGAGCTAACAAGATTTTCTTATAGTTTCATGTCGTCTTTGCAACAACTTTCTTTCTTTATTTATTTATTTCTTTTCTTTTTTTTTTTTTTTTTTTTTTGAGACAGAGTCTCACTCTGTCACCTTTAGTAGAGTAGTAGCTCACTGCAACCTCAAATTCCTGGGCTCAAGCAATCCTCCTGCCTCGGCCTCCCCAGTAGCTGGGACTACAGGTGCACACCACTATACCCGGCTAATTTTTTCTGTTTTTTCTAGCGATAGGGTCTCACTCTTGCTGAGGCTGGTATCGAACTCCTCAGCTCAAGCTGCGCTCCCACCTCGGCCTCCCAGAGTGTCAGGATTACAGGCGCAAGCCACCTCACCCAGCTGCAGCAATCTTCTTTCTAATGAGACTCCTTTCCTCCTGTCTCCTCCCTCTCATTTCTGTTTCTAAAGGTGCTTCTGCCAGTTTGACTCTCCCAATGAAAAAGTTTCAGGGACTCCTGGCTGCTTACAAAAGATAATGCCCGATTTCCTAGCATGGTGCATAAGGCAGCTTATGTTCCTGGAGCACCAGTCTAAAACACAGGGGTCTAGGCACTTGCCCCCTCCTGGCCAGCCACAAGACATCTCACTGTTCCCCAGACGCCCTGGCTTCTGCACACCCATTCTCTCTCCATGCTGTGTCCTCTCTCCTCCTCTGTCCTCAGCCCTCAGGACCCAGAGAGAAGATCGCCTAGGGACACCCTCTTGACCCTCCCAGCCAGGTCAGGCACTTCCTCCTTCGGTGCCTCCTGGGTACTCTTCGTTGTCCTCCTCTGGTCCAAGTCATAATTTAATCTTGCACCACCTTCCTTCTGTGGTTTTTGTTTTATTTTATTATTTTTACTTATTTCATAATTAAAACTTTTTTATTTGTATTGAAGTTATCCATGCACATAATTTAAAGTATGAGTTCAAAAGCAGCAACACCACTGCCCATTTCCCACTTCTCAGAGCCACCTTGTTCAACTCTTTCAGCTGGGTATTTGGGGTATTTACTTCCCATTTTTAAATAACTTGCTTCCACTGCCGCTGCTTGCTGTCGTAGGACCGGTGACTCCCGCTGTGGGAGGGAAGAGGATCTAGTTCTCTTTCCTCCCCTTTCCAGCAGTAAGCCCACCCCTGCCAGTACTACCAACTCTACCTCTGTGGTTACAGGGTAATTTGGGTAAAATCAGTATTCCGTGTTTCCATTATCATGAGTTTATAAATATTAGTCTCTGTAAATCAAGGATCAGTTATGATTATGAATACTTACCTTTCTTGCACAACATTTTGTTTTCCCTGAAGTTAAGCTACTGAGTTTTTTTCATCTGCTTAAATTCTATGTACTTATTTAACACTAACCTATCCCCTATTTATATACCTTTCCTTTCAAGACATTTGAATACGTTAGATATTTGATCCATTTTCTCTTCTTGAGAAAACCGTCTCTCCCAGAAACATTCTGACATGCTCTGATTTGAGCTCTTTGTTCTCTAGACCACAGCACTCTAAAGTGTGGACCAGACCAGGGGCATCAACATCGCTTGATAAAAATGCAAATTCCTGGGTCCCCAGACTCACTGAATGACAAGCTTTGGGTTGAGGCCAGCAAACTATGTTTAACAAGCCCTCCTGGTGATTTATCTGTTTTTAAAGTTTGAGAAGCAGCTGCTCTGCGCTTTCCCTGTGGCCATTGAGACTTCTCAGGACCATCCTGCTAGGACCTCCTCACCTCTCTCCTGGGCTGGATCCTGTTTTAGGGACCCCCTGCATGCATCCTTCTTTGACTCATTTCGTTGTGTGATTGGAGCACATCTTTCAGTAGTTTTCTGAGAAAGGGATGGCTGTAACTCTTGAGAATTTCTATGTCTAAAAATATCTATATTCTTCTATCTTTATACTTAATTTGGTTAAGTTAGATAGATATATAATTCTGGATTGGAAATAATTTCCCCACAGCGTTTTGAAGGCATTTTTCTATTGTCTTCTAACTTATATTGTTGATGTTGAGAAAATTTATTCTATTTGGATCCTTGATATTTTGCAGGAAGTAACTTTTGTTCCTCTATAGAATCTTAAAGAATCTTTTCTTTGCTTCCAGTGTATGAAATTCCACCAAAATAGGTCTTGGTGGGAATCTGTTGTCATCCATTGTGCTAGACTTTCGAATGCCCTCTCAGTCTAGAAACTCATTTTCTTGATTATTTCTTTGATGATTCTTTTCCTTTTATATGTTCTCTTTTTCAAGAATTCCTATCATTTTTAGGTTGAATCGGGCCTCTTATTCTTTCTCTCCAATTACTCATTTCTTTGTCTTTTTATACATGCTTGGGAGACTTTTCTCAACTTTATACATATACTGAGTTTTTCATATTTTTAATTTTTAAAAATTAAAATTTTTTGTTCTCAGAACATTCTATGTTTATACCATCCTATTCTTATTTTGTGAATGAAATATCTTCTTCGATTTCTCTGAGGCCAATACAGGTATGTGTTTGTTTGAAGTTTTCCCTGTGTTGTATCTGTTTCCTGCTTGCTTTTTCTTTTTGTCTTGGGTTTTGTCTTTTATATTATAGTCTGAGCTCAAATGGCTAGTGACTCTCATGGTCATTTTTAAATAGGGAACTAAAAAAACTGTTGCTCCCTCTGTGGGATGGATGAGGTTCTTCTTCTGGGGTCTTTACTGTAAGATGATCTCATTGGGTACTTCCTTGCAGAACCCTTGCACTGGCCTGCTATGGCTGCCAAAGAAACAACCAAAGACATCTCTGGCTTCATCATCTAGCCTTCTCTACCCTAAAACCCACTTCAGACTGCTTCACCTACACAGGCTTCCCTGGACATGGCTAGCATGAGCCTGCCTCAGGGCCTTTGCACTTGCTATTCCCACTCCTGTAATACTTTATCCTGAGATATCTCAGGGGCTTGCTCCTTCACTTCTTTTAGATTTCTTCTCAAATACTACCTTGTCCAAGAGACCTTCCCCTCCCATCATTCTCCATTCCCCCTCCCTCCATTGTTTTTCTCTATGACATACTATATATTTATTTGTTGGTTTGTTTATGTCTTCTCTCACTAGAATATAAGTTCCACAAAGGAAGAAACTTTATATCTTTTGTTCGTTACTCTATTCCCAGTGCTTAGAACAAGGTTTGGCACATAGTAGGTGCTCAGTGTAATTGCTGACTAACTCAGTGACAAACTGGTGATATTTCCTCAGAGATATATTTGTGAGCAGCTAGTGGTCACGGAGGCACTTGATAAGTGTCTCTGGCATAACAGAATTTTAAATGCAGTCTTTTCTCCTTATCCACAATGCAGTCACTGAGAACACCGCCCCAGCGAGCACTGAGCCATTGCTCCCAGCGGGGATCCAGGGTTAGGTTCCTACAAACCTCTGGTCACAAAATTTCCATTAACTGATCAATACTAACCTTGTTTTATGTGTGTTTCTGTTTAAAGACATCTAATTTAATATGCGTTTTTGATTCATTGGCATTGGGCTCACAGACAACAGTGCCATAACCAGGCCTGAACGAAATTTCTCTAACACGTGTTTTCTCCCTGAGCCACGTCACAGTCGTCCTGTGCTTAGGCACACTCGACAGCTCCTCAGCACTGGGTTGGGGGCCATTTTAAATAGAATCACCAAGAAAAAGCACAAAAATGCAAAAAGCACAGCACTAACTAGCTGAGGAAAGGACACTAGTTTGCACCGTGACAGCTGACACAAGAAGGCAGAGCATCACCTTTTTCTAAGTTCCTCTGAGAACGTGTGTTGGATGATTCAGAATTTTCACTCTCTGTTCGTGTCCAGGAATGACTCTGAAATTGCCATGAGAACTGGTTGGGAATAACAAATTTTAGCAAGTAAGGGAATTTGCAAATACAAAATCCACAAACGGTGAACATTGAGTGTTGTTCACAATCGCTGTGTAATTTAAGGTTACCAAAGATATTTTCTTAGAAACCATCCAGTGACATTATTGAAAACAACAGGAAAATTAATATTTATGTGCCATCTCCCATGCTTAGCTGTTACCCCCAAAAGTCTCACAGTCTAATGGGGCCACCAACCCAGAAGGAAAATGGAACGAGTTTTTCTTCAAGTCCTGAGGGCGCACTGAGCTAGGGCTCGTCAGGGCCCCGGGGCTTCTCAGGGAGGTGGCCTGGACAGTCTTGAAGAGTGTGTAGCAGACCCCGGGGCGTCGCTGGCGCGCAGCGTGATGCGCAGAAGCGCAGAGCCGGGCGGAAGCGGCACTGGGCATGGGGGATTGACTGGCAAAGTCCTGGGGGACCAGGCCGATTGACTCGGTGTTTCTGCTCGTCCCCGTCCCTGCCCTTGGGAATTTAGAAAGACGACGCTCAAAGTCTGCTCGAGAATTTGGAGTGTAGCCTGCAGACGCCCTCGGAAGCCGGCTCCCCGTCACGGAGGCGGAAGAGAGAAGCGCAGACATCAAGGGACGAGGACGCTCTGGACGTAAGCTTGGCCTTGGGGTCCGCTGGCCCAGCGCACGCGGGGGTGGGGGTGTCCCGCCGGCAGCCCCGGCGCCAGCAGAAGAGCCTCCACCAGGGGCGTTTTCCCAATAGGCTGCTTTTCTCGAGGAATAATTTACATACAAAAAAGTGCAGATTTTAGGTTCACAGTTTGATGAGTTTTGTTAACTGCACGCACACTTGGAAAGCGATGCCCCCATTAGGGACGTTTTCATCACCCCAGAAAGTTTCCTAGTGCCCCCTCTGGTCCATCCCCGCCTCCCGCAGGCACTTTGGAGGCAGCCCCGAGGCGCTTCCCGTCGCCTCGCTGGGTTCGCTGCTCCAGAGCTTCGCGTGGACGGAGCCGTGCGCCTTTCTGGGCCCGTGATCCGACAGCAGAACGCGTTCGAGATTAGCCATTCTGTTGCGGATCAGTAATGCGCCCCCCGTCTAGTGCTCAGTGGCCGCCCACTGTGCGGAGGGGCCAGTTTCTTCAGCGCTTTCCATTTGGCGGACGTTGGGTTGACGCGCCGGGTTGTTTCAGTGTTTGGCCACGGTGCGCAAAGCCACCATGAACGCTCCTGTGTGTGTCTGTTTTCATTCCATTTCTTCTGAGTAAGTATTTGGGGGGCGGGGGTGCTGGGCCTCTGGCAGGGACGGACAAAGACGAATTCTCCCTGTTCCTTCCCGGAGCCTTCACTCTGCCCACGGAGCATCGCGTCCTGGGGGAGCCCCGAGGGTGGAGAGCGTATGACATTTCTAGTCACCTCCTGGCCCCCTAGAAAGTGCCACAGACTTCGTCTCCTGGAGAAAGGGGCAGAGATTGAGCTAACATTGTTTAGCACCTGTTAGTGCCAGGCAATTTTACATTTATCACTATCTCACCCAACTCAGCAGCCCTGAGGCAGATTTTATATACCCATTGTCCAGATGCAGAAACCGAGGACCAGGGAGATAGGCTGCTCTCCTGAGTCACACAGCCGGGAGTAGCCAAGCCGAGATGTGTCCCTGGATCTGGCCAGCCTTGCTCAGGGAGGGCTGCACTCCACGCCCTCTGCCACTTTCTGTCCCGTTCCGTTGTGTTCCGCAGCCTCAGCTTACCACAGAAGAAAGCGGGCTGGCTGCTTCAAAACAAATGGCTCCAAAGGCTTGAAATCACAGGGCTTGGCTTCTAGTTATGCCGAGAAATCAGCTTTTGAAAGTTAGCTCTGCCGCTCTCCTGCCCAGGCGGCGGGGGCCGGTGGGAGGAGGAGCTGCCCACCCTGGCCGAGGCGAGGCGAGGAGGCGAGGGCAGCCGCTGCTGTCCCGGGCGGGGCTTGCGGGACAGGAGTCTCCCCTCCTGCCCCTGTCCCCGTGTCTCTGTGCTGGTCTTCCCACATGTGTGTGTGTGCCAGGAGACCTCTCTGCATCCTCCGTCCACCTCTCTCACCTGCGTCTCTGTGACACTGTGTGTGAGCCTGCAGGTGTGTGGCATCTCCCTGTATCTCTGTCTCTCTCTTCCCTAATTTGTCTTTCTCTACCCCTCTGTCCCTCCAAGCTACGAGACCCCCAATCACAGAAATGAAAACAAACGTCCACACAAAAACGTGTACACGTGTTTAAATTAACACTCTTCACAATAGCCAAAACGTGGAAACAACCCAATGACCATTAACTGAAAAATGAAAAAATAAAATGTGATCTATCCATACAATGGAACATTATTTGGCCATAAAATGATTGAGGCCAGGCACGGTGGCTCACACCTGTCATCTTAGCACTCTGGGAGGCCGAGGTGGGAGGATCACTTGAGCTCAGGAGTCTGAGACCAGCCTGAGCAAAAGTGAGATCCCATCTCTACTAAAAATAGAAAAATTAGCTAGGTGTGGTGATGGCCCCTGTAGTCCCAGCTACTGGGGAGGCTGAGGCAGGAGGATCGCTTGAGCCCAGGAGTTGGAGGCTGCAGTGAGCTGTGATAATGCCACTGCACTCCAGCTTGGGGGACAGAGTGAGACTCAGTCCCTAAAGAAAGGGTTGAAGCACTGACACGTGCTGCAACGTGGACGAACCTTAAAAACATGATGCTGAATGAAAGCAGCCAGTCACTAAGGATCACCTGTTATAGGACGCCATTCACACAAAGTACCCAGAACACGGAAGTTTATAGACAGAAGGTAGATTAGTGGTTGCCAGGGCTGGGGCAGAGGGTGGGTAGGGAGGAGGGTGATGGCTAAAGGGGTTTCTCTTTGATGTCTTGAAAATGATACAAAACTGACTGCGGCGATGGCTGCGCTTACCCGTGAAGATGGAAACCGTTACATTGTGTGCTTCACATGGGAGAATTGTGCTGTGTGTGAATTAAATCTCAGTAAAGCTGCTTAAAAAAACAAGCAACTCTGCTCACACATAGGGTAGCTTTGGATGTGATGAAAACAACACTGACTTTTGGATCTGGGATCCTAGACCCAGTCCCAACTCTGCCACGTGTTTGCTGTGTGATGTTGGGAAAGAAATGTAACCTGTCTGAGCCTCGGGCTTACCGCTTTACCATGACAGTGATGATGTTGCCCTCTCACCTCGCCGAGGTCACCCAGGGCTGAGTGAACTCATGTCAACATTCCTGCCACAGAATATGCACCCCATTAGCATTTCCAGAGGGGCCAAGTCTGTCTACCTCCTTGGATGGTGAATTCATTTTTTCTGCTTAGTAATGTCTTGCCTGTTCACTACTTAGCTACCCCTCGTAGAGGCCCATTATCTAGCTAATAATTGCCAAGAGATAAGTTAAAGATCTGCCTGTTCCACTGACTGGCTTTTCAGAACTCCTTGCCTTTTTCAGACAAGCACGTGGCCAGGACTGTTCCGGCCCCACGAGCTGAGCTGTGACTCCCTCGTCCTCCAGTGCATTGTGGGCCACTGTCTGGATGAACTCTGTTTAATGAATAGCTCATCTCAGCCAAAACAAACAAAATTCTGGAACGTTCTGAGGCGCGCTACAACACAGGCTAGTCTCTCCTTCAGTTCCCGTGCCTGGGAGGGAGGGGAAGGGGGAGACCCTTACGGATGCTATTTATGTGTTCGCTGAAAAGAGCGCATTTGCGTTGGTGAGTGAAATGCTTTTCTTTTCCTGCAGTTGTGCTTTAACCGATTTTCTGAATAATTGCGTTGCTTCAGCTGAAGGAGTTTTACGTTGTACATTTGTGCTACATCCAATTTTCTAAATAATTGTATTCCTTCAGCTGGGGAGAACAGCAGAGCTCAGAGGACATCTGAACCTAATAAGGAGAGCTTTAAAAACTGAGCACAGTGGCCCCTGTTTGGGCAGCAGAAAGAAGCCTGATCACCCCTGATTCCGGGGCCCAAGGGCTCCCGGGTCCTTGGTCTCCTGGCAGAGGCCATGACAGTCCTCAGGGCACCCTCCGGGGGGTGCAGTCCACAGTGGATGGGACAGGCGGAGCCTCCCCACCGCCGCGATCGTGGCTCTGTGCGCAAGCCACGGCTCCCCAGTGCCTGGGTGCTGGGTGCTGCTCCCAGGGGTCCCGGTGGGCCCTGCTCCAGCACCCTTTTATTCTCATAACTGTGTTTGTTTTGCATCTCGCTTCTTGAAGATGAACTCCTGGCAGGAGAGACCGTGCCTTCCTCTCACGCTCACCCCATTTTCTCTGTCCTTCCTTTTCACCTACGTGTGGGAGAAGCTTAAACATGCACAGTGCCCTCTTGATTTGCATCTCTCCCGTGAGCAAATGTGCCTCCCCTGGACAGTCAGCCAGGGCGGGTGTCCTGGGCCTGCAACCTGTGCGGTCACCCGGGGCCATGCTCGGAAGGGCACTACCCTTGGCTGCTGGACTCTGGTGCTGTCTCAAAATCCAGAGTCATCTTTAATAAGACCCCCCCATTTTCATTTTGCGCTGGGCCTCACAGATTTTCTAACTGGTCCTGAGTTCAGCCTTTTTAATCTCACTGCCATTCTTGGCTTTTGTACCAGTTCACCAGCAAGTCTTCGAGCAGAGAGCGGGCCGGGCCTTGTACCCCCAGGTCAGAGGGAGGCTGAGAAGGTTCTAAGATGAGCAGTGATGGGAACTGTGTGTTTAAAAGATCATTCACTTCGCATACAGAGAATGAATTAGAAGGCTTTAACCTCTGAGCCTTAGTTTGCCCCTCCATAAGGTGGGCATGATAATTATTATAAAGGCCTCCCCAAGCTGACTGTTGTGTGATAACTAAATGAGCAAATATACACAAAGTGGCCAGCACATAGTAGGCGTTTAATACACAAATGAGCCAGTGAGGAAGCTATTATAGCCCTTCAGGTTAGACATGATCAGGCTTAGTCTGGGGCCATGGATTTGGGAGCTATTTGGGAGGTTAGGTGGTGGGATTTGTGGTTAATTGGATGTGGGGAGTCAGAGTGATGAGGCGCCTCGGTATCTGACTTGGGTTCCTGGGCAGGTGAGCCAAGCCTGGGGCCTTCTCTACTGAACCCCACTTTAAACTTCACGGCTCCTCCTCTTTGTCTTCGTATCACGTTGAAGGAGCCACGTTGGTGTCAGCTGAAGAGGATGGGCCTGGAGCCAGCAAAACCGAGTTCAAATCCTGGCTCTGGCGTTTCTTAGCTGTGTAACCTCTCAGTTTCCCCATCTGAGAAGTGGAGACAGTGGCCTCTCTGGCAGCGCGTGGAGGGCCGTGTGTGTCGCAGGTCTTCCCCCATTGCTGCCATCTGAGCCTGTTTTTGTGATCCTTGGATACAGAGAGAAATTACGAGAGCTGGGCCCTCAACACGCAGCTTCCGTCCTGCGCTCCTCACAGAGCGTCACGGTGACACTCGCTCTGGACACGTAGGTAGGCCCCAGTGCTGGCTCAGTCAGGGGCCGTCTCAACACCCCGCGTTAGGAGCAAGCGATCGATCTTCTCATTGCCACGACAGGGTGTCTTATTGCACGGTGAACTTAGCAGGTGGAAATCAATCATTCATTGCGGAGCTCTTTCTTCAAGATGTAGCTGAAAGGCATCGAAATAGATGTGGGCGCAGTTTTCATCGGCCAGCGTGTTCCGATTGCTCAGCAGAGACGTCGCGAGGGCTGCAGCGCTGGCTCCTGGCTCCCTTGTCTGCCTTCGTGCACTTGCCGTTGCTTCCAAACCATTGACTCGGCGCTGACTGCGAAGCGCGGGGCAGGGTGTGGGCACCCCGACAGGAGAGAGGCAGAGGGGATGTCGGGACACAGCAGGCTGTTTGTTATTCACAGTGAATCAGGAGGCGATTCCTGAGCAGGGTTGGACAGCAGTTCATCACGCCACCGCACGTAGCAGCCCGTGGCTTGGCTTCTCCGCGCCTGCCGCTTGCCTGGGGCTTTATCTGTGTGGCTGGGGGCAGATACTCTGTATTTGCTACCTGGGAAGACCATGGCTCGGGGAAGTTAAAAGATTTGCCCAACCACTTCCATTTGTTTAAAAGCCTAGTTTAAAATCTTGTGTGAATATTTGATTGCCATGTGTGTTTATGCCCCTGGCAATGCTAAGATTATTTTTTGTGTTTGCTTTTTCCACTTAAGGATGACTCACAATTCTTTAGGAGGCTCCTGTTGATTCTTTTCAAGTTACTCAAATCCTTACTTATTCCAAAGCTGAAGACTTAGAATTAAATGAAGAATGTGCCATTCTCTGTCGACAGCATGTGTTTTTCTGTTCATCTGTCCATATACCCATCTATCTGCCCATCGATACATCTGTCTGTCCACCTATTCATCCAGCCATCCATCTCTCCACGTGTCCTTCCATCCATCCATCCATCCATCCATCCTTCTAGCAAGTGAGCACTTACTTGGATATAAATGTGGCTGTCGAGGTCCCTGTCCAGGGCTGCTGTTACGAATGGGATGTGCCCCTGTGGAAACTCCTGGCAGTTTATCCTTCATTTGACAGGAGTCCTCACTCGCCGTTGTTTTCTTTCCTTTCCAGGAATGTGAGCCTCCTTCCAAAAGCAATGTCGCTGCATTTGCACTGAAGGCAAAGGTCGTCTACCCCATCAATCAGAAGTTCCGGGTGAGCGTTCTGAGCTTTGTCGTAGAAATACAGTTAACTCAGTCATGTACTAGAGACTGGGGGGCTGATGGGGACATTAAATGGCAATCTTTGGTCCCATTCAAGGGTTTTATAGGGGTAATTTTGGTGCTTTGAAATGGAGCAAAACTTAGGGTTAATTCATTTTATGGCAACATTGTCAGGAACAGACTATATCCAAGATCTGTCAAGGTGAGGAATTGCCCAGGGGCACCTGGTGACAGCATAGTAGGACAACATCTACCCTGCGCTTTTAGCATTAATAAAGATGCTGATACTGACCCAGTTTCCAGAGTTAATCCTCGTTCACAGAGCCCTGGGCTAACGCCGGCAGCTGACACTTACGGAACATTTACTGCAGGGCTGGCGTGGCGCTCGGTGTCTGTCATGCACTAGGCCTTTGCCTGTCAGGTGAATAATATTGTCTTCATGCTACGCATAAGGAAACTGAGGCCCAGAGACGCTAATGGCCTGCCCAAGGCCACGTGGCAAGAAGTGGGTGAGCCAGAGTCAAACCCCGATACCCGGCCACAGGTCTCACACCTGGAGCCGGGAGCTCCCAGGGCCCTGGGACTGCTGCAGAGAGCTGCTCCGTGGTGCTTCAGGGAGCCCTCGCCTGGAAGCTGCTTTGTGCAGAGTTTCCTGGTGGAGTAAGTTCAGGAAAATGCTGCCTGCTCTTTTGGTGGTTGGGAGAATGAGCTCTGGATTTACACCAGCTCCGTCCTAACTCCTGTCTCAGCCATGTACTGCGTGACCATTTCCTGACTTCCCTGTGCCTCAGTTTCTTCCTCGAAGAAATGAGGATAACAGGTCTGCCTCATTATCCTCACTGAGGATAACAGAGAACATACACAAGGGTTTAGAACAGTGTTTAACATCTGAGCAGTTGGTACGTGCTAGGTTTTTGAAATTATTTACTTTGGAAGACAGCCAGGGCGCACTGAAGGCTCTAAGAATTCCTGCACCACAGAAATTATTCCATCTCGTTTAACGAGCATTTCCGAAACGAATTTTTCTATGGAACCTTTGTGGTGAGCAGTAATTGGTTATAGTTCAGGAAACTGTCCCCAGAGCACGTTGGGAACCACGTCCTTCACGTGGCTGCGGGGCCTTTCTGCACTGCCAGCAGTGGTTGCACGGCGCTGTCACGCACACCCCTGACCAGGGCATCCGGCCAGGCCTTCCCGCGAGCCACCATCGAACATCACCCGGAAGCCCTACGGTGAATCTGCGAGACGTCACGTGGAGTAACAGTGATCTCCCTTCTGCCACCGCAGCCTCTGGCCGATGGGTCCTCCAACCCGTCTCTGCATGAGAACTTAAAGCAAGCCGTCCTGCCGCACCAGCCGGTGGAGGCCTCCCCTTCCAGCAGCCTGGGGAGCCTGAGCCAGGCCGAGAAGGACGACTGCAGCTCCTCGACCAGCATCCACTCGGCCACCAGCGACGACAGGTTTCTCAGCCGCACCTTCCTCCGGGTGAACACCTTTCCGGAGGTGCTGGCCTCTGAGAGGTAAGGAAGGGGTGGAATGGAGGATGTGACCTCCGCTCCTCTCAAAGTGGGCCAATGGGTCGTACATTGTCAGAGGAGGAGACAGAGGCCCAGAGAGGTCAAGTGACTCAACCAGGGACACACAGCGACCCAGTCAGAGCTGGGGCCCCAGATGCGTTTGTCACTTACCACAGTGTTGGACAACACTGGGGTTATAGAGTCAGGCCTGAGCCCTGCACAGAGAGGACGAGGGGACCTCATTTAACCACTGGCGTGCGTTGCAGCACAGCATGGCAGCTGTCCGGGCTGAGTGCCTTCTGAGCACTGGGCAGAGTGCTAAGCGCTTTACCGGGACGAATACTCTCCCAAGCGCATTGCCCAGTGGGAGGGAGCCTGGGTTTGGTGATCAATAAATATTGATCAACGAATTAATTAATTCCTTCTAACTGCCCTATAGGTAGATGCTATTATTCCCCTATTTCTCAAAGAACAGAGTGCGACACAGAGAGGCTGGATAACTTGCCCAAGGTCACACAGTGGTGAGTGAAGGAGTGACTGGACCCAGCCTAGAGCAGGCCCAGCATGTGGCAGGTTTGCGCCCTGGTCCTCAGGCGTCTCTCTGCCCTAAAATTCTGTGACTCCAAGGGCTGGCATGAGCTAGGGCATGGTCCAGCTCAGAGCTGCGGAAAGAATGGGCTCGGACCCTTGAACTTGAAATGACCCTGAAGGTGGCCCCGGGGAAGGAGGAACTTTATTGAACAGGGGCCTCGTAGGATCGGCCGGCGCTGGCTTAGAACGGCCGTCACGCAGCACTCGGACTGGAGCATGTGAAACCGTTCGTGTGGGAGTGTTGCCGTTTATTCATAAAATGCATTTGCTATGAGGAAAAATGGTCAGAGACATTCATGCTCTGCCGGTATCTGCCCCCGCGACCCTGCGGCAGCCACTGGCTTTCTCTGATCCCGCTATTTCCCGAGGCGGTCTCCTCGCTGTAGAACGCACAGATGGCACTGAGGGAGGGTGGCATGTGCTCTCAGACAAGAAGACGCGCAGAGGAGACAGCGTTGTTTCTCCTTCCCTCGCTCCGTGGGGTTATCGCGGAAGTCCCTGACACCAGCTGTTCCCTCCTGGTCTGTCCCGACCCGCGGAACCAGTTATTCGTGGGTACCTGGGAGGAGGGAGTGGGAAATGGGAAAGGCAAGACACAAGAAATGGAGACAAGACAGGAGTCTGATCAAGTCTCGTTTATTGGCAGTAGGGCAGAGGCTTAA
>CAUYSK010041120.1:0-17978 GCA_963575035.1 Avahi laniger | reverse complement strand
GCCTAGCTCACAGCAACCTCAAACTCTTAGGCTCAAGCGATCCTCCTGCCTCAGCCTCCCGAGTAGCTGGGACTACAGGCATGAGCCACCATGCCCGGCTAATTTTTTCTATGTATTTTTAGTTGTCCGATTAATTTCTTTTTAATTTTTTTAGTAGAGGCGGGGTCTCGCTCTTGCTCAGGCTGGTCTCGACCTCCTGATCTTGAGCAATCCACCTGCCTCGGCCTCCCAGAGTGCTAGGATTACAGGTGTGAGCCACCACGCCCGGCCTGGGACTCACCTTCTGAGGCAGGCCCGGGAGACCAGGCAGCTCCTCAGGGACCTGGAGGGCAGAGATGCTGCCTCTCCCCTGTCCCCATCCCCTTGGGATGCGGCACTGGCTGCCAGGCTTAATCCCGGCCGGTGTGGGGCCTCTGCTGGAGCAGAGGGAGGCCAGGAGACCTCAGTTTCCTCATCTGTAAGGTGAGGCTCCAGCTTGTTAACCTCCCCACAGCATGGCCAGTGAGGGCTAAATGGCATGAGGCACACAGTCCTGAGTACTGGCTAGCACACGGTGTGCTTGCCGTGTCTGTGCTGGCCTCAGCCTTTCACACCAGTAATCCACGCAACACTCACGGTGATGCAGAGGTGGAATCGTTCTCTCCATTTCCACAGATGACAGGCTACGTAACCTGCAATCTCTCATGATTTGTACGTGGCAGAGCCGAGGTAAGTTCCAGAATGCCCTGTCTTACCCACTAGGCCATTTGTGGAGCTCAGTCTGGGGCACAAACGTAATATGTACCCAATATACGATGGCCACTAAGAATAGTATTGTGATTATTATTACTGTGCTTTTATTAATAATACAGGGACTCCCACCAGAGGTGGTGCTGTCAGAGACGGGAGCACCTGTCACTGGACGGCTGAGCACATGTGAAAGCGGAGGGAGCCTTCCTGTTTAACCGTCCTTCTTGGCCCCAGGCCCAGGCACTTCCCTAACAGCTGTGACTCTGATTAACCTCGAGGCTAAACTGTCCCCCCCGCCCGGCAGTCACATGGCGTGAGGCACGTTCCCCTGTCAGGCAAAAATAAATTACCTTCCCCCAAAGCAGGCCCTTGGTTGTGTGATGTGTATGTATGTGGTGTGTGTGTGTGGTGTGTGTGCTTTGTGCATGGTGTATGCAGTATGTGCATACGTGGTGCGGTGTGTGGTGTATGTGTTAGTGTATGGTGTATGCAGTGTGTGTGTGTGCATGTGTAAGTCTCCAGGACCGGAACACAGTGTGATGTTCAGAGAAGCGTCACATTTCCACCCTGAATGAGCACCCAGGGCCCTTCGGAGCAGGAATGTGAAGAATTTCCCAAGTTTCCTGTAGGGCATCTGGGAAGTCTGCCTTTCTTTACTTTTCAAAATGTCAACACCTCCTAAACCAACAAAATAGTCCCAACTGTCTCACAAACCAGTATGTGAGTCTCACGGAGGAAGGAGAGTGGGAAGGACTGGGAGCCCATAAACCCTTGGAGTAAAAGCTGGTATTTTATAAAATGGCACAAAGCACGTCTGTGACTTCCCGCATCTCTGGAGCCCAGTGTGGCAGCCAATGGCAACTCTGTGATTACACAGCTATTTCAGACTCACGGTGAGCAGCTGTCACAGATTTAGAAAGTAAACAGCTGTCACTCAGGTGGTGTCTGTAAACAAGGTGTTAGCAGACATCTGAGATATTTTGAAGGTAACTAAGATGTGCGCCGACTGGCGAGCGTCTGAAAACAAAGATTGTCCACGAGGCAGAGGCAGTCAGCTGCCCACCAAGGTCAGGGTCCCTTCCTTCGAGCAGAGTTGCCGCCGGCAGTGGCTGCCCAGCCTGGCCGGTGACTGAAGCCAAGAGGAAGTGGGCAGAAGTGACATATGCCACTTCCAGACCTGGCCCGTACACCTCCATGGGACATTCCTTCTCTCTCTCCCCTTATCTGTGGGCTGGAGTCAATGTCTAGGGCAACCATGAAGGCCAAGAATTGAAGACGGTGGAGATCATGAACCCTCCAACGAGTGGGACTGAGTGGAACAGAACCTCCCCGTTCCCTTCTCCAGAGGAATGGACTTAAGGGAATGAGAAATAAAGCGTTAGATCACTGAGATTTAGGGGTCTACTTGTTACAGCTACATAAATTAAAACATTTTATTGCTGTAGATGACTGGTAGACAATCGAGATATTAGCAGACCAGTATGTATTAAAGCATAATGAAGGTGTCACTGGTAACGGGGAAGTACCTGAGACTAAGGATCTACCACATTCACTCAGAGGGGTGCTGACACCTAAGATGTTACTGATAACAGATTGCTTGCTGATGACTAAGATGTTAGTAGTAAATTAAAATATTAATAGAAATCTAAAATATTTCCTGGAAACTAAGATGTTAACTGACAACTAAGAGTCAGTTGATAACTAAAAATGGCAATATTTGGTGACACTTGGTCTATGTTCCTCCTCAGCTCTCAGCCTGTTTGTGTGCCCCCGCATGTATTCCCCTCTGACAGTGAGTCCCAATCTGGAGTGCACGTGACAAAGGCCCTCTGGCCCACTGTGGCCCTGTTTCTAGAGAAGGGACTTGCCTTTACCCCATGAATGACATGCTGGGCCTAAGGAATGACATCACCCTCTGGGTGGCCCTGCCTCCTCTATTGATCCCACAGTGTAAGGGACACATTGCATCCCTTTCCACCCCACCCCTGGCCCCCGACAGTGCCCAAGGGAGGGGAATCCCTCCCCAGGATCTAGTGCTCCTCCTGGTTCTGAGGGCAGCTGCAGCAGATGTGGTGGGTGAGGCCTCCTTTGGGTGGGCCCAGGGGTGGGCTACCGTTAATTAATCCCAGATGAGGTTCTTCTGCTGTTTGTGGGAAGGACGATCTGGGGGAGGCAGCCCAGGCTGCTGGGAGGCCGAGGAGCTCTCATCATGGGGCAGGGAGTCCAGGTCTCCTTCCTCCCCTCTTCCATGGGTTTTCCTAGCATGTGGAGTTGAGCATGGTTGTCTTCCTGGCTTCTGGGTCCCAATCATGGTGCCCAAATGAGGCCTGTCTGCTAGAGGTGATGGCTCCTTGGGAGTGGCTGGTCCCAGGCTCAGAGAGTCCAGACCTCACACACTGAATTGGGTGCATCCAGTGAGCCAGCCTTCCCAGGTGTAGGGCAGGAAGGTGGTTTTGGCAGGTTCTAGGCACTCTAGGGACAACTAGAGGGGAAGCTAGAAATCAGGACCCTCTGGGAAAATCCGGGCGGTTAGGGCTGGTTTGCAGAGGCGTCTTCCGGAAGCAATGAGGTGGAGCAGGGTGGGATTATGGCTTTGCCTTCTTCCCGTGTGTGGTCTTGGGCAAGGCCCCTTGTGTGGCAAAGCAATTAGAACAGGGCCTGGCACATAATTTGCCCTCAGTAAATGAGAGATATTATTGCTGTTGCTGCTCATGTTGGGGAACCACAGGCCATGGCTCCTATATGCTGGGTGTCTGGCTAGGGATAAGAACTGGAATTCAAGCTCAGGGCCTAAGGCACAGGGAGATGAGTCATGGGGAGCTGTGTTCCAGCAGTGCTGGCCACCACCTCCCCTCCAGGGCCTCATCATCCCCCTCACCCCACCCAGCCATGTGGGCAGGCCGGAGTGAGGTCAGCTCTTCTGGGGCGTCTTTGGCCCCACCCTTTGACCTGAGGCCTGTGCCCACAGGACTGTCTTTTCCTGGCTGCTCTGGGCTCTCCCATCCCCGCCAGCACTGTCACTGGCCACCCACCCACCCCAGGGGGATTCCCTGCTTGCTCATCGTTGGTCACCACAGATTCCATTCTCCAAACTCCTCAGCTTGGACGGGAGCCGTTAGCCGCCCACCTCAGTGTCAGGCAGGGACCCAGCCCACGAAGCAGCTGTTTTCCACTTGCTCCTCTAGCAGGAAGAAAGGGAGAGCAAACTCTTCTTTTTGTCTATCCTCTCTCTGCCTTTCTTTGACCTATTGGGTGTGGTAGGGCTCCTCCATTAAGAAAATTTACCTCCTGGGCTAAATTTTGCCTGGTGGCAGCATCAAGCTTCTCTTACAAAGTATGGGGAGGCGGTGCTGTAAGCGGAATGAGCAGAGATTGGGGTTCAAGATGCTTCATCACTTACTGTCATGGTCGGTCTCAAGCAAGTCACAGCCTCTGAGCCAGTGTTGTCATCTGCAAAAGGGGACAGTGCCTTCCTGTTTGGTCTTACCCACCACCTTGAATCTATCAGCAAGCGAGGAGGAGAGTTCCACTGAAAGGCAGGAATTGATAGTAGGAGAATGTGCTTTGTTTTGTGTGGAACAAATTGTTCGAGATTAAAAAAATATGTTCTCTTTGATTGTAACTAATGCCATTTGCTTCTGAAAATGTGCTTGCTTTAAGTTGTTTGTTAAATATATGAGTAAGAGCATGAGTGACTCCATGTCAAGCTGAATTTCCTGAAATAGGCCTAAGTTTCAGCTTCCCCTGAAACCGAAACGCGGACCAAAACTGGCGCCGGCGCGAAAACTGAAAATCCCGAGGCTTGGAGCCAACCAATCAAGAGTCAAAACCATCCGCCACTTTCAAAGGAACCAATGGACTAAGGGGGGAAGGGGGAATGGTGTGCCCAGCGTGTCGTGTGAAACCTGCGTGTCATGTGCCACCGGTGTTTCGTGTGCAAAAAAAAAGCTTCACTTTTACCCCAGGGCAGGGTCCTGGTTCATAGGGAGGCCACTGCGTTGGTGCTCTGGGACTTGGACCCTAGCTCGAGCTAGCCAATAAACTCCTTTGCCATTTGCATCCTCGGTGACTCTGCCTCTCTGTTCCTGGGGCCGAGGGAAACCGGATGTAACACCACTAGGGGAGTGTTGCCTTCTGCAAGATCTCAAGGCTGACGCAAGGAGGGGAGCTTCCCACACCTATGCAGACTGAGCAAACGATAGTGTCGTGGGGCTGCTTTTTATGCTTTGGATTTCACTTCATACAAGGAAAGAAGCACGTTTTCCTAACTGGGGCATATCCTCACAAGCACACCCTAACTGGGAGAAAAAAGGAAAAATCAGGGGGAACAAGTTCTTAGCTCATTTGCATCTTCACAGAATTGTACATTTTGATGTTTTTTCCTCATTATTGAAATACTTCACTGCCAATAAAAATGAAAGAATGCAAAAGGGTAAACAGAAGGAAAAAATAATCTGTGGGACTCTCATCCAATGATCTGTGAGCAAATTTCCTTCTCTCAATTTTCTTTTTCTTTTTTTTATTCCCCTCGAGACAAAGTCTCGCTCTTGTTTTCAAGAGCTTTATCACCTTGGAGAAAGTTTATCAGCCAACTGGTCGGTCCAGTAGTCTCGAGGCTTTATTGGCCCATTGCTCTGGCCAGATAATGTGCAAATAAGGGCTCCCTACCCTCATCCTGTTCAAGACCACTTAGCTTACCCTAGGCTAGGATAAAACAAGACAATCAAGCAGAAACACTCACTCCTCTCTGCTTGTACCAAATATCCACATTTGCCTATATTTATTCCACATTTGCTACTACACAGAATGGGGTTGAGTACATTCAAGTCAGCTCTAGGAAAGTCTCAAACACCTGCTTTACAGTTCTGGCCCCTGCCTTCCGCGCCAGTCCTAGTCTGGTCCTGGCCCAAACTCCTCTCTTAAGCTGAAGATTAGGGAGAGGAAGAACTCAACTGAAATCATGTTTCAAATACATCAATTTATCCACTGGTTCTCATACCTGTGGAGTTTTTAAGACTCCTGATGCCCAAGCTGCACCACATACCAATGAAATCGGAATTTCTGGGCATGGGGATCAGGTGTAGTATTAAGTTTAAGAACCAGTGACTTAACTGCTGTTGCGAAGGTGCCTGTATCAATGTTGTCTACCATGGACTGTGGGTGCCAGAGCGAGAAGGACCCCATGCATCTCACTTTGTAACATTCGTTGTGGAGCTGGGCACACGGCCAGTGCTTCTATGATGACAGAATACTTCCATTTGTTCCTTATTAGCTCCTAGAATTGGAATATGGTGGCTATTCCAAGATCACACATATGTCCCAAAGTCATAGAGGATAAATATTTTATTACACTAAAAAAGTCATCTGTTAACTTCTTGAACTGCAGGGGGACCACATCTGAGGCTACTTCAGAAAAATGGCATCAGATAACGAATGGAGATTTCTAGCATTACAAAAGGCTAGATTCTCCCCCACCCACCTCCATTAAATATTAGTCAGTGGTTTAGGCCAGTTCTGGTAAGAGCACCTAACTGTTGACTTCATGTAAAGCCAGGAGGAGCCTAATACGCTGACGGCAGGGCCCGTTGCTGGCTATCTCCCCAGCAGCCAGCTGCTGTGGCTCGGACACAGGCAGCAACTGGGCGATCAGTTCCACTCCTCTGTGGTGAACTTGCTCTTCCTAGTGCCTGGCTGTGGAGGCCGTGCCAACACTGGTGGCACTGCCATCTGGGGCCCATGTGAGCCCTCTGGGGCCTGCTGCATCCCTGCCCCGGGGTGGGACTCTGAGACTGGGGACCGGCAGCCTGGAGGCCGGTTCCACTTCACTCCATGGCAAACCTCACACCCCAAGGGAGTGGTTGCGATACGCTGCTCCTCACTCGAGTTAGGACGTGGCGCTGTGCCCGAGAGCCCGTGTTGGTGCTGAACGGGCCTGGCAGGTGCAGCCAGCTGGGGTTGGGCGAAGAGGCCTGAATGACAGAGCTGAGGGGCGGTGGGGACACGTGCAGCGCGACCAACACCCTTGCCTTTTGGTTGGGAGCAACTTTAGAAGATCCCAGCGTTCATTTCCACACACTGGACGTTTGAACATGACCTGCATGGCTTCTTCGTCTAGCCCGGAGGCAAGGAGACCATCCACCACTCGGTGAAGGGTTCACAGTGTCGTCCACACTGCCGCAGGCTAGTCTCGTGTTCCCGAGCGGTGCACAGGCAGTGCCACTTCCAGGATCAGGGGCTCCCGGGCTGCTCGGGAGGCACTGTGCTCCTTCCCACTTGTTTCTTTCTCCTTCCTGCTCCCACCCAGCACTATCTCTGGTGGCTTCCTGTGGGGTCAGACAGTTTCCTCCAGCCTGCGAGGGAGCTAGGGGGTGAGGGACAGGCTGCACGACCCATCCCCCATTGTTCCTCCTCCTCCTCTGCCCGCATGCACCCTGACTCCTGCGCCAGGCCACACCGCACAGGCACACTGTTGACTGCAGTCTCTCGTAGTACCAAGGTAAACATTCAAGACATTTGCCTTTTCCTTTCCCCTCATCCCGGGCCTGCAAGCAGGTTCCTCAGAGCCCCTCATAGTGGCCACAGCCCTCCTGCTGTCACTCTTGTACCAGAAAGTTGATGAGGGCAGTTCTGGGGGAAAGGAAGGCCTTCTTGATGCTTCGTCCTTGCAAGAGCCTGACACCCAGCTCACTTTGGAGAACAAGTTCACGCACTTTGTCCTGGTCCTGGGCGACCTGCTGGGGCACGGGAATTTTGCCACAGGCTTTGTTGTTGATCTGAGAAGGAGAAAAGACGAGACAAACAATGGTGAAAGACCTCAGAGTGGCAGGCAGCCCCACGCCAACACCTCCTGCCTGCAAAGGGCACTGCGGTACGTCCGGGGGAGGGAACATAGGCAGAGAAAGGAGGGACTCAGCACTGAGCTTCCCAAGAGGGTGAAACACAATCAGATGGGTAGGATTAATGCCTGAAACCCACAGACAGACAGAGAGACAGAGCCTGAGACTGCATGTGCGTGCCTGCACCTGGAGCGAGGACCACCTTGTGTTTCCTGAGCATGGCCCCCACACCCAGCTGCAGTGGAGATTATGTCGAAAATCTTCGGCATGAGATGGCTTGGGCCATTTCCAGGGGGAAAGGGATTACTGGGTCGTTGAGGATCAGATCTAAGTTCAGATCCAGGCTAGAGTGGGCTGTCCCCTTGGGTTTTACCCAGGCCTCAAGTGGATCAACTTCTGGGGAACGCAGCCAACCTCTTTCTGATGACTGACTCCAGAAGGGGGCGCTCAAGTGTGACAGCTTAGAAATTTGACCCACATCTTGTCCCATCGACAACTCTTCTCACTTAAAATGGGTCAGGACAGTTTCAGACATTGGTAGGTGTTCACCCAATGTTGTTTCAATGAGGAACAACTTCACATCAAACACGAACTGACATCTTTCTGAGGAAAGTGACCACATGGCTCAGACAGCTTCTAAACAGCCGGGCTTCCAAATCCTCAGTCCCACAGCTCCCAAATCTACCCTCACATTTCTTTTACTAACACTCTTATTTTTCACTTGGAAATATAGTCATGGTATTGTGAAAAGTTACTAGGAATAATTTCTCAAGTTTCAATCAAAGCACATTATCAAATGCCCCTTAATCACCCACTTCATCTTTTCAGATTTTTGTAGAACTTAGAGGCATTTTTTTTTTTATTTCAGCATATTATGGAGGTACAGATATTTAGGTTATGTATGTTGCCCTTGCCCTCCCCCCACCTCGTGGCATTTTTATTGTTTGCATTAATCTAGATCACTAGGCAGGAGATAACAGGATACACCGTGTCCTGAAATATTTTTAAAAAGTGGGAGAATCCATGTTGCAGGATTTCTATTTTAATTTATTTATTTATTTATTTTTTAAGACAGAGTCTCACTCTTTTGTCCGGGCTAGAGTGAGTGCCGTGGCGTCAGCCTAGCTCACAGCAACCTCAAACTCCTGGGCTCAAGGGATCCTTCTGCCTCAGCCTCCTGAGTAGCTGGGACTACAGGCATGTGTCACCATGCCCGGCTAATTTTTTCTATGTATTTTTAGTTGTCCGATTAATTTTTTTTAAATTTTTTTAGTAGAGGCGGGGGTCTCGCTCTTGCTCAGGCTGGTCTCGAACTCCTGACCTCGAGTGATCCTCCCGCCTTGGCCTCCCAGAGTGCTAGGATTACAGGCGTGAGCCACCGCACCCGGCCCTGCAGGGTTTTAAAGAGTTCTCAAGCTGGGGAATTAGTAATGCTTTGTGAAGGACCGTGGCCTCTCCTCCTTGAAGTTTCTGAGCCATGAGAAGCTGCCTTACAAGGCCACATGCTTGGTCTGACTGAGACCTTGGAAGAGACCTCCAGCCAGTCACACAAAAGCTATGCTCCTTGGGAAGTCCTGGGGACCCCAACAGGGAATTCTCAGGATGTGCACTTGTTAGTGAACCATGTCCCAGCCTGCCTTACTCTGCTCTTTGTTGTTGTCCTATGGAACAGTAGCCCGGAGTAAGGGCTCCTCCGGGCCCCACCCACGATGGGGTTGCCGGGGGAGGAGGAGCACGTGCTCACACACAGGCAGACTCAGCTTTGACCCTCAGGCCTGCTCTTACAAGCCATGGGAATTTGGGCTTGGTTTTCTCTTCTTTACAAGTATTTTCTTTTCTTTTTCTTTTTTTTCTTTGAGACAATCTTGTTTTGTCACTCTGGGTACAGTGCAGTGGTGTCATCATAGCTCACAGCAACCTCAAACTCCTGGGCTCAAGCAATCCCCCTGCCTCAGCCTCCCGAGTAGCTGGGACTACAGGAACATGCCACCACGCCTGGCTAAATTTTCTATTTTTAGTAGAGATGGGGTCTCACTCTTGCTCAGGCTGGTCTTGAACTCCTGACCTCAAGTGATTCTCCCGCCTCAGCCTCCCAGAGTGCTAGGATTACAGGCATGAGCCGCCGTTCCTGGCCTGGTTTTTATTTATTTGTTTGTTTGTCTATTTATTTATTTTTAAGAGACAGGGTCTTGCTCTGTCTCCCAGGCTGGAACATAGTGGCATGGTCATAGCTCACTGCATCCTTAACACTTGAGCTCAAGCAAACCTCCTGCCCCGGCCTCCCAGAGTACTAAGACTACAGGCATGAGCCACCACGCCTGGCTGGTTTTCTCTTCTTTAAGGATAGAATTCTCTGGATTGCTGAGTGAAGTGGAACAACCCATGTAAACTGATGGCTCACTAAGCCTGGCTTCTTCTGCCTTTGTCAAGAGTCCTGGGCAGGATGGAAGGACCTGGGATGTCCTTCAATGCATGGCCTCGGCATAACGATGACCCCTACTTCTAAACCCTGTGAGCTTCCTGTGCTTCCCCGGAGCCTGGTGGGCTGGTTCCAAGTCATCACTGGTGACAGCCCAAGGGAACCGAGTCATTCTTGCCCACAGCTGGGGCTTTGGGGGCAGGGTACACGATCTCTGGATGTGGCCTGGTGCCCAGCAGTCGTCCCCATGCTGCCTTGGGCACCCGCTCGCAGTTCTGGCTCCCTGGACTGCGCCGAGTTGCCTTATCCAGGGCAGTCCCTTTAGGGTGAGTGGGTCAGTCATGTTCTCCTGTCCCTAGCATAAGGTACCAATGATGAAATGGGCAGAGAAGTCAGGTTGGGACCCAACACTGAGCTTGGGCTTCAGGGGCCCAAAGGGGAACAGGCACATTCAAATCACTTCAGACAGAGGCGGTTACACTGCCAGGCTCCTGCTCCTTTGTCTTTGAAGCACTGCTCTCTTGCACTTTTCCAACAGCGGCCAGACAGGCCCCTCACCGTGGGTGCTCCTCCCACCCAGTCCTTCGCCCTGCCCTCAACACAAGGGGGGCTTTGCAATGGCAAATAACAATAAAACTCCCATTTGCTGAGCTCGCTCTGTGCCAGGCACTGTGCTATGCAACTCACTCGCATCCATCCCATTTTACAGATGGGGAAGCTGAGGCACATGAGGTGAAGACACCTGCCCAAGGCCCCACCAGTGGTGCAGCTTCTCTCTCTCTCCTCCTTAGACCCCCTGACAGATCATAGTCCTCTCAGCGATGGGGTCCGGCCTCTAAGGCAGGGACCCTCCCAGCCTCCCCTCCAGCACCGCCCTGCCTGTGCCCTCTGCTCCAGCCCCTCCACGGCTCACAGCCCGTGCCCCTGTGGGCTCGCCCCCTGCTTCTGCTCCTGATCTTGCGGCACCCTTGTCTCTACCGGGGAGACGCTGCTCCTCTTTCAAAGCCAAGGCCCCACCTCCTTCTCCTCACGATGCCTCTTCCAGCTCCCCAACTGCCACAGGCAACGACGCTGAGGCTAGCAGCAGCTGCCGTTTACGGAGAGAATTCTAGACTAGCTGTGTGACCCTCGGTGAGTTATTAAGCCCTTCTCTGCCACCATTTCCTCACCTGTAAAATGGGGTTAGTCACATATCCGCCTTGTCTGTGAAGAGGGGTAACAGCAGGCCCGCCTCTCAGGGCTGTTGTGTGCAGTGCATGAGTTCACACCCGGGAGGTCCGGCAGCGCCTGGCCCCGAGTCAGTGCTCACTGCGTGTTAGTGGGTTTAGTCGTGAGTGTGCCCAGAAGCAGGCTAGGCACTTCCTGGCACCAACCCACCTAATTTTCTCCACAGCCGGATAAGGCAGCCACTGTATTTGCCTGCATTTCACAGCTGAGGACACTGAGGCTTAGAGAAGTTAAATATTTTGTAAAACTGAGACTTACCCCCAGGATGGTCTGACTCCTGAGCTCTTACATCGTACCCTTGGGGCTACATAAATTCTGGTTGTGACAACTCATGTGCACTCAGACCCTTGCTCCAGAAGATACGGTGGTGCCTCTTGTCTCTGTATCCCTAGTATCTGTTAGAGTCACGGGCACAGAGACCGGCGAACGAGGGCACAGCTGAACTGGACTGTGCTTGCAGCTTCTGTTTCTGGCCAGGGCGCCACGTGAGATCGCGCAGAGACAGAACACAGACCTCCACAGGAGTTCTGCTGCTGGCACGGTGTCCTGACAGAGTTCTCAAGCTGGGCACACTCTCAGGGAGTCCTACGCATGCTTTCAGCTTTGGGTTTGCATTTCAATGATCATCTAAAATTATTTTACCAATTATCAAAACTCAATTTCTTTTCTGCAGTGATAATTTAAAATAAAAAGATATTTTCATAGACTGAAACTTCAGTTTATCTCAATTTGGCATTTCTCAACTGTGCTAAGGATATGTTCTTAGGGATGTAGAGAGATTTACTTCTCACAAACATCATTCAAGTTTAAGAAATTTCCTCTGTGCCATAGGATGTTTTTGGTTTTGAGGATTTTTAGAAGTCTACCAGACAGCCCCATTCCTCCCCACTTCGGGTGGGGGCAAAGTGGGGGTGGCAGGGAACTAAGTGCCAGGGGAGGTGGTGTGGATGGAGAGGGAGCCCCCGGTCTCCTGCCCAGGGCTTGCACAGATGCAGATGGGCTGGGGCCCGGCCGGCCCAACCTCTGTGGGGCTGTGCTCTCCCTCTGGGTAGGTTTGTTCCTGGCACTTCAATTTGCCATCATTTTACTTATTTTTCTCTTTCTTTTTTATTCTTTCCCATCTCTCCTATTAGTTTTTTTTTTTTTTTTTTGAGACAGAGTCTCACTCTGTTGCCCAGGCTAGAGTGCCGTGGTGTCAGCCTAGGTCACAGCAACCTCAAACTCCTGGGCTCAGCCAATCCTACTGCCTCAGCCTCCCGAGGTAGCTGGGACTACAGGCATGCACCACCATGCCCGGCTAATTTTTTTTTATATATATATTTTTAGTTGTCTAGCCAATTTCTTTTTATTTTTAGTAGAGATGGGGTCTCACTCTTGCTCAGGCTGATCTTGAACTCCTTACCTTGAGCGATCCTCCCACCTCAGCCTCCTAGAGTGCTAGGATTACAGGCGTGAGCTGCCGCGTCCAGCCTCTCCTACTAGTCTTTAAGCTCCAAGGGTAACAACCCTGTCTGTCTAGTTTGATATAGTGTCCCTGGAGTCTAGCACTGTGCCTGAGGTAGAGGAGGAACTTGATAATTTTTCATAAGTAAATGAACAAACCTGGGCAAGGTAACTGACTGCTCTGAGCCTATTTCCTCAACTGAAAAAGTGAAAAGGGTACTGCCCACTTTACAGGGTGAGCAGTCTGAGGTTACATTTTGAATGCAAATGACCCGGCCCAGGTGTGGTTCAGAGGAGATGTAGGAAGAAGTCCACTTCCTACCTCTTTTTCTCTTCAGATACATGAGCATATTTAAGAGATACTTCCTATAAATGTCTCATATTTAGCAAGTGAAATATATCAAAATTACAAAAAGGTTAAACTATAAGGGAGTTACTTGCTCTATAAAAGGTTTAAATAATAAACTACTCTTATATATTTAAAACCACTCAACTGACCAAAAAAAAAAATATGTAGCCTTTCTGAAACGTATTTTACAGGGAGGTATTCCGCACTGCCACCCACCTCACTGTCACCCTGCCCCACCCTCCAAAATTCCCCTGGAGTAGCTAAATGAAATCTAGAGACTGAAGCACAGTCCTCCATTGGAAAGGAAGACAATGAGAACCCGTAAGCAGGACAGGCTTATTTCCCCCATTTCTAATCCCCTGAGGGCCACGAGAGTTTTACGCTCACGTACTTTTGGTGTATGGTGACCTACAAAACTGAAGGCCCCAGCGAAGGAAAGACGGGCCTTTGTGTTCTGCTCCTGGTCAGAAGGTCTGGCTGAGGGCTGGGTGGCTGGACCTGCTGATGCTCCTCTCAAAACCAAGCCAGCGTCTAGGGGCTGCTGGCGGGGACCGCCCGGCTCTGGGGCTGAGGGGAGACACTTACCAGAACTGCCATCTGCACGACCTCGGGCTGTTGAAGGAACTGTGGGTCCACAGCTGGCCATGCCTGAAGCAGCACACCGGCATCCCAGGCATAGTGGGCACAGAGCTTCCTTGGCACCAGTGCCAGGCCTGCAATGCCAAGGGACAGAAGGGTCTGGTCAGTCCGAGCACAGGGGAGGCTGATGACAGCAGGACAAAAGCTTTTGCTCCAACACAGCCTGGCGTGGAGCTGTCTGAGAGGCGAGGGGAAGCCAGGTGCTCACCATTTCCTCTGCCCGGGTTTATAATCCCAGGTTTATAGGTAGCTTTTTTTGTGTGTGCAATTGGCGCCCAGAGCTGTAAAGATGGATGGATAGGCTGTTCTAAAGTGCGCATTTGGAAAAAGAAGGCTGCTCGTTTTACTGGTCATCTCTCAGCAGCTCTGTTGGGGAAGAAATGCCTGTGCGCTACCCTGAGAACCGATGCGTCCGTTTCCTTTCTTGCCCATGCACTCCCAGTTGGAGACGGCCTCCCATCCAGTCCTTCTCCTCATAATCACCGGAGCCGGGACGCAGTGAACAGGACACTCCTCACTCTTCGCAGAGGGACCTTAACCCCCTTGCTACACTTCCTCTCAGGAGGGGATCCCTCCAGTTACTGAATTGGACGGAGTTTCCTTGGCTCAGGGTGGGCCAAACATGAGGAAGCAGTGAGGGATAAACCCTCTCAAGTCCTGTTTCCCAGAATGCTTCATGCTACAGGCCCCCAAAGCCGGGGAGGCACTCACGGGGCTACCTGCGCAAGTGCAGCTGCAGTGGCTAGCGCTCCAGGACTTCAACTAGGGTGCTTCCTGGGGAAAGCTCTGATTTAAAAGCCTCTGCTGATTGCTTGAGCACAGGAGATGCCCCAAAGCTACAGGGAATGCACACACACAGCGGAAAAACAGATCCCTGGGCAGTGCTTGGCGGGGTTGGCCCTTCTGCTCCTCCCCCTTGTCGTCCTTCAGACCAGGACCATGCATTTGAGGGATGGGTCTGAGGCCGAGTCTGGGACGGGGGAATGAATTCTACCAATGCCAGCCCTAAGAACACTGGGTTGTGAGTGACAACTTTTTGTTTTATCTTCCTTGATGACGAATGTAATGCGCCTGCTCCTTGCAGAAAATTTGGAAAGGCCCAAAATATAAAGAAGAAAATCATGTTCATCCAGATAGCATTTTTAAACTTTTTATTTTAAAAGACTGTAATTTAATATATTTAATGACTATCTGTACATCTAAACCAACCCCATAAAACAAGACAGAACCACAACTACCACTGCCAGGATCATGCTGTTAACACGGTTTTGTATTCTTTTTTTCCCCATGTTTTAAAATGATATTTAATTTCAAAGACAAAGATTATACAAAATTGTATATATACAAGATTATATATAATTGTATATCTGGGAGGTAAAAGTATGGGTAATTTTTCTTTCTTTTAAAAAAACCTATTCTATAGATTTTTTACAAGAACCTTTATTATTTTTGTGATTTGAAAAAAACATTTAAATTTAAAAAATAAAGTTTTTCCATACTGTGAGGTCAGTTCAAGATTTTTCTTCTTTTTTTTTTCTTGTTTCTTTTTAAGATTTAATTTTTCTCCATTTAACTTTCAAATCTATTTAGCAATTTTTGTGCATGTGAAAAAAAATCATTATTATTATTATTATTATTTTTGAGACAGAGTCTCATTCTTTTGCCCGGGCTAGAGTGAGTGCCGTGGCGTCAGCCTGGCTCACAGCAACCTCAAACTCCTGGGCTCAAGCCATCCTTCTGCCTCAGCCTCCCGAGTAGCTGGGACTACAGGCATGCGCCACCATGCCCAGCTAATTTTTTCTATATATTTTTAGTTGTCCAGCTAATTACTTTCTATTTTTTTAGTAGAGACGGGGTCTCGCTCTTGCTCAGGCTGGTTTCGAACTCCTGAGCTCAAACAATCCGCCCGCCTCGGCCTCCCAGAGTGCTAGGATTACAGGCGTGAGCCACCGCGCCCAGCCTATTATTTTTTTTTATTTCGGCATATTATGGGGGTACAGATGTTTAAAAAAAAAATTATTTTAAAAAAATATATGGTCAACTTTCCAAACTTAATTTGTTGAATACGTCTACTCTTCCCTATTGGTTTGTGAAATATATTATTGAAATATATCGAAATATATTGAAAATATATTATTCTAGGGATTGTTTTGAATTGATTCACTTCAGAGATACTCGAAGTGCTTGTGTGCAATGAGGCAAAGAACTGAGGCCAGAGTGCCCGTCAACATGCTGCCTCCTTCACTGGGACAGCCTGCTATGAAAAAAGTCAGCCTAACTCAACTGTGTGGTAGTGACACAGCTGGTATACGTCCCGGCACAAGTTGCAGACTGGAAGTGACAGTTCCGAGGACACTCTGAGTGGCCCTGGTTCTCTATGCTGTCCTGTTCTGTCGATGTCTGTCCTGATTCTCGTGCCAGTATCGCGGATTTATCTGCCGTAGCTTTATATGTTTTACTAGCTGCACTCTTGTCGTGTTGCTGGTCAACCTGAGGGAGGTGAAGCCTTGTCAGCGCCTGAGGATTAAGTGGTATAAAAGGCGGATTCTGGGTGCCCAGCTGGCTCCCATGGCCCGGGGTTTCTGTGCTTCCTACGAACCCATCCCATGTCTCACACATGTGCCTTTTGGCAGAGGCAGAAAGCAGACTCCTGCCTGTTCCTCAGAAGGAATCCTATTAAAACCCGTAAGTAAATACGACACGGAGGTCACACAAGGGGGATAATCTTTTCTTTCCTTTAGTGAGCTGGCCCGGTCTGGTCTGTCCTGTGACCCAGCTGCCGTGGGAAGGTTTCCAGAGCCTCTGTATAGCAGTTGTACAGGACGTCTGGGAGATGAAAGGACCTTGGTCACAAATGCTGTGGGCAGAAGCTGTTACAGATTCCACTTTAAAAAAATGAGGAAGCCCAGCCTTCCTGGAGCAATCAGGATGCTTATTTATAGCGGCCTGGGCCCTGCCCGGGTTTCCATATAGATGGGAGTGGGGCCATCCTGTTCAGCAGTGAGAAACAGAAACTCAGGGCCCAGGTGTATACGTAGTGTTTTGCCTCCCTGCTCATTTTAGGGAAGAAGAAAATATCTAATATTTGCATAGGAAATACAATGGTTTCCTTCCACGGCACAGCCAAGGTGACTGGTTGAGAGTTGGCCTTTGGGAAGCACAAGCAGACAGGCTGACCACAGGTGGGAGGTGGCAAGGCCCTGGCACGCAAGGCCACCACGCAGGGCCGGCTGCGGCCCACAGCCCACCCCCTTCCTTCCTCTCCTCCGGGAGAGCTGTTGTGGCTGACCTTCCTGCAGAATGAGCAAAACACGCCTCCTCTCCCAGCAAGGGATGGCAAGGCTGCCATGCTGCCGTGGCACCCAGGGTGACTGCTGAGGTGGCCGTGGCTTCCGTGGATGGCAGTCCTCTCCTGGTGGCCACCTTCAGGCCTGTCTCCATCCCCATCTCCCCACCCCCTGCCCTCATACGCCAGAAGGGGTATGGGGACTCTGTGGCATCTGATCCTCACTGTGCCTTGTCCAGCCTTGGCAGGTCCAAGGAAGTGAACAGGAATTGAGGCCACCTTGGCCTTAGCCCAGAGAAACGGTCTCATTGACGTTATTTTGAAATAACAACACCTACATGGCACACACATTTATGTATAAAATACCATCAAAGCATCAACAGATATCTTATTCTCCCTTGTAATTATCACACATGCTTCTCTGTAATCTTTATGTTCATAATTTTGTTGAAATTAATGAATGCAACATATATATTAATACATAGAGAGCAAATCACTATAGCTATAATATTTCACAGCCACTTTTTATAAAAAGCTACAAAGCAAGTGATCCCAAATTATTTTATGAAGAAAAATGATTTGTGGACTGATACTTGAAGATGTAGCTTCCCTCAGAATGCCCAAGGGAGGTAAAGGCTCACCTTGCCCTAGCCCTCAAAATGAAGGTGCTGATGGATTACGTGGAGACCACGATTTAGACACCAGACGCACATACCAAGAAAGAAAAGTCACTGTAGGCCGGGCGCGGTGGCTCACGCCTGTAATCCTAGCTCTCTGGGAGGCCGAGGTGGGCGGATCATTCTGAGCTCAGGAGTTCGAGACCAGCCTGAGCAAGAGCGAGACCTCATCTCTATCAAAAATAGAAAGAAATTAATTGGACAGCTAAAAATACATATAGCAAAAATTCGCCAGGCATGGTGGCACATGCCTGTAGTCCCAGCTACCTGGGAGGCTGAGGCAGTAGGATCGCTTGAGCCCAGGAGTTTGAGGTTGCTGTGAGCTAGGCTGACGCCACAGCACTCGCCCCAGGCAAGAAAGTGAGACACTGTC
>CAUYSK010041117.1:0-21858 GCA_963575035.1 Avahi laniger | reverse complement strand
AATTAGCTGGGCATGGTGGCGCATGGCTGTAGTCCCAGCTATTTGGGAGGTTGAGGCAGGAGGATCGCTTGAGTCCAGGAGTCTGAGGTTGCTGTGAGCTAGGCTGACGCCACAGCACTCTAGCCCAAGCAAGAGAGTGAGACTCTGTCTCAAAAAATAAAAAAATAATGTTGGAGAATAATATTTAATATGATGAAGTATTTGATATTAGGGAAAGATGTGTGATTTATTGTTAAGTAAATAAACAAGTTAATGAGTATACAGTTCCAGATTTGCAAGATAAAAAAGTTCTGGAGGTCTGTTTCATAACAGTATGAATATATTTAATGCTACTGAACTGTATATTTAAAAATGATTAAGATGGGTTTGAGGGGAAGTATATAACATAAAAGAATGGTTAAGATGGTAATATTTTTAATGTTTCAGTTTTATTGCTATGTAATATTTTACATATTTATGGGGTACATATGATATTGTATTACATGCGTAGAATGTGTAATGATCAGGTCAGAGTATTCCATTACTTTGAATATTTATCATTTCTATGTGTTGGAAACATTTCAAGTTCTCTCTTCTAGCCAATTTGAAATATACAGTACATTAATATTAACCATGGTGATTCTACTCTTCTATCATATAGTAAATTTTATGCTATGTGTTTTTTATCACAATAAAAAAATAAGTTGAATCATATGAAGCCCACTTTATTTATATTGTGTATATAAATGGATACAGGACTAGAAGGATATATACCAAAATATTAACAGTAGTGATCACCAGGTGGTGAGATTCTAGATGATTTTCATTTTCTTCAGCCAATTTGTATTTTCTAAATCTTCTGAAATGAGCATATAATTTTTACTGCTGTTTTTTTTTTAAAAAGCTACTTACAAAAAAAGAAAAACAAAACGTGCTAGGCTATCTATCTATTTCTTCAGTATAATAATGGACCTGTAGTCCCTAACCTCACTAGCCATAAGCCTCACCCTAGCCTGGAGCAAGTCATTAAAAATTTAAAAGAGAGTTTTCCTTGTTTAACTGCATTTATTAGGTGCACACATAAAGTGCGCCCAATAAAAATGGGTAGTGGAGAGCGATGAAAGAAGGAAAAGGCATGCTCTCTGCCCTCTAGGAAGGTGGGGTGAAAGCAGAACAGAGGCATAATTAAGGCAGTATTAATATTTGATATTACGGAAAGGGACCATTTCATCCCTCCACAAAAGCTAAAGCAGGTCCTCAAATGAATGGTGTACTCAGAGCCTTGTACAGCTTTCAAGGTTCCCTGGCTTCATATAGTGCAACTAATTTCTTTATTGTGATCAAAAATGCATAACATCAAATTTACCGTATGATAGCAGAGTAGGATGACTCTAGTTATTAATAGCAAGCTTCTCTGAACACCCTGTATTCAGTCAGTATTGAAGGAATGAATAGTTGAAGGAAGGGATGGAGGAAGGGTCCAGAAGGGCTGGCTGGTCATCTTACTGACGCTACCACACAATATTCTCGTTTCTAATGCTTTTTCTCTTACTGGGGCTCCTTCCAGGTATACCCACCCAATTCTCTTTACCTGTCAAATTTCATTCATTTTACAAGGCTCAGATAGCAACCCACTTTATCCGTAAAATTTCAGCTACTGGTTGAAACCTTAGTGGTCTCCTTCCTCCGTGAACACCTGATGGGTGTGTTGATTGTACTTCACAGGCTAGCCTAACACAGAACAGGTACTCCGTTAAAAAAAAAAAAAAAAAAAAGATAACTTAACAAGTGAATGAATGAAAAATGATTTGGAAGGTAGTCAGAGCTACTAGGAAAAAATTTAGAAAGCAAACCATTCAGTGTGACCCTATCCTGAATATATATTCAATCATTCAACTATTAATAATTTTTCATTGACTGCATGCTATGTCAGGTCCTGTGCTGTTCTAAAGATACAAAACAGATATGGGCCCCTACTCTCAGAAACTGTAGTCAGACAGTATTCCTATAATTACAAGTGTGACGAATGATGCAAAGACTGAAGCAGACCCACCTGGGCAGTGGGTCGGCAGATGCCACTTATACCAAGATCTGACAGGTGATTAGAGTTAGACAGGAAAGTATGGAAGGAAGAGCCTTTTCGGTAAGGGAGTAGCACGTGCAAAAGTCCTGCAGGATGAGGAAGTGTGGTGTATCAAAGGGACCAAAAACACCAGAGCTGGAGCTTAGAGAGTAACAAAATATGAAGCCAGGGAAGTAAATGGGAGACGGATAACAGAGGGCTTTGTAAACCATCCTGTGTAGTCAGAGTGGGCTAGGTTGTGTACAGTAATAAACAGCACCAAAGTTTCAGGGACTTAACAAAGAAAATGTTACTCCTCACCCACATTACATGATCAGCAGAGGATGATGAGAGGCTCTTCTCACACAGTCACTCAGGCACCCAGACTAATAAGGCTGGGCCGTCTTGTAGCTGCACAATCTGGAACCTGGACTTCCTGGTTTCCTCAGTAGGAGAAGAAGGAAGAGAGAGCTGTGTATCAGCAAATAAATGCCTCAGCTTGGAATTGACAATTGTCACTCCCACTCACACCCCATTGGCCTGGACCAGTCGCTTAGCCCCACCTGACTTCAAGTCAGCTGAGAAGTATAAGGAAACACGTGGAAGATTTATTTAGTGAGTGTCATTGTCTCTGCCATATTACAAGGAGTTCAGATTTGATGCAAAGGCAGATAGAAGCCATTGAAAGGTTTTAAGGGGTCAGATTTGGAATTCCTTTTAAAGGCTGTTCCAGCTTCAGTGGGAAGAATAATTTGAAGAGGAGGGAGAAGAAAACAGAAAGATTAGTTAGGAGGCTACTGCACTGCCCAATGAGGAGATGATTATGGCTTAGACCAGTAGATTGGAAATAAGTAGATTCAGAGACCTTTCAGGAGGCAGAATCCATAGGACTAGGAGATTGACGGACAGGATGGGGGAGAGGAAGTAGTCAAGGACAGCCTCACTTTCCGATTCGTGTACCTGGGTCAGTGGTGGAGCTCTTTGCAGGGTCAAGCAAGCTTTACTGAGGAGGAACAGTTGTGATGATTGGCAGACAAGGGTTGACTCTCCAAGGACAGAGATCAGCTGCAATTAATACCTAAATGGACACATAGGAGGTGCTTAAATTTTTGCAGAAATTTCTGCATGGTCTCCTGAATTATTTTTTGAGATGCTTCTTTATAGGTCTGGGGGATGGAGGGAAGGCACCACTCATATTATTACCCATTTCTGAAACCCTTCTTCCCAAAACTTCTACATTTAATGATTATTCATTTGGATACTCTCTCTACCACTTCACCTCTAAAATTAATGATTATAAGATCCCTCAAGATTATCATTAAACTAGCCATTGCTTCATTTGTTCTCCTAATTGCCAGGAGGGGAAAAAGATAATCAAGTGGTTGCTCTAATCTGGGAAACTGGTTTTCAAAAATTACTTGAAATCTAAATTGAGCTTTTTAAAGCACTACTTAAATTTTGACTTCAGTCATTTCATTAAGACTAGCACTTGCTGAGAACTCTTTAAGTAACTTTTAATTACCAGCGCCATGCAAAGTAATTGGAAGGAAGGAAGGCCTTCTTACGAGGGTGACGTGGGGTGTTTTTGGCATAAATGGGATTTTTCTTGTTAATGCATCATTTGATTTATTGAATTGTACCTGCATTAAAAGGTGGTAAAGCAAAGGCTGAATTTATGCCCATTCTTGTTAGGGGCCTGCCTGGCTCATATGAACTTTGCTCACCCAATGAACCTCAAAGATATTGTTTCAAGTGAGTGGGTGAGAATCTAAGAGACCTGCAATTCTTCTCCAACAGAGCTATTAATCATGTTGGCAGAGGACAGGGAAGATGCAGAGTCTCACGGGGCTCTTGTCAGTGCTGATGTCAGAAAAGCTGACGGTGGTGCTCACCTGGGGACAGAGCAATTAGATCGAAGCAGAAAAAATTAATTTATTTCATTAAAGCCATGAATGGCTATATAAAGAACTTTACTTATTCAATTCAAAGAGTGTACATTGTCTTTTTATTGAGTGAACAATGGAGGAACAGGTGCCCTGGGACGTATAAGGCGTTGTTCCCAGGCCAGGCTGCCATCAGAGTCTGCCTAAACAATTTCAATAACTTCCTAATTGGTCTCCCTACTAAGTGCTGTTCTGGCACTTCTGAGTAACAGCCAGAATGAGCTTTTTATTTATTTTTATTTAAATACAGTAAAATTTACTCTTTTTGGTGTTCAGGTCTATAAATTTTGATAAATACATACAATTGTGTAACCACACCACGATCAAGATATGGCATAGTTCCAACACTCTCCCCCCAAATCCCTCATACTCCCTCTTTATAGTCAATCCCTTCCCTGACTCCCAACCCCTGGCAACCACCAGTCTGTCTTCTGCTCCTATAGTTTTCTTTTCCCAGAATGTCATATAAATGGAGTCACACAAAGTGTAGCTTTTTGAGTCTGGCTTCTTTCATTTTGCATCATGCATTTGAGATTATCCATGTTGTTTTGCGTATCAGTAGTTCATCCCTTTTTATTGTTGAGTAGTATTTCATTGTACAGACATACCAGAGTTTGTTTATTCATTCGCAGCTGAAAGACTTTAGGGTTGTCTCCAGTTGTTGGCAACTATGCATAAAGCTGCTATAAACATTTGCATCCCAGTGTTTGAGGGAACGTAAGTTTTCATTTCTCCTGGGTAATTACCTAGGAGAGGGATTGCTGGGTCCGATGCTAAGCATGGGTTTGACTTTGTAAGAAATTGCCAAACTGCAGCAGGAACTTTTAAAAGCACAATTCAGATCACATCAGTCCTCTACCTAAATCTTGCCAAAGGCTTCCTATTATATTTAGAATAAAACAGACACCCTGCCCCTAGGCCCTTAGAGGTCTGGCCCTGCCTGTCTCTGTGACCTCCCCTTTGAACACCCGCTCCTCACCTACTCTGTTCCAGCCTTCTCGATTTCTTTCTTCTGTCTTTTTCTCAAACAGGCCGAGTTCTTTCCCTCTTTAGAACTTTCCCACTAGCTTGTAATCCCTCTGCCTGGCATGTTCTTGCCCCCGTTTTCACGTGGCTAGCTCCTTCTTGTCATTTGTTGTCTCAGCATAAACGCTGCCTTCTCGGCGGGTCTTCCTTGCTCCCCCAGTCTAAGGTAGCTACTTCCCCTCATCACTATGCATCGCATCTCAGCACTTATTACTGCCTGATATGTTCTTGTTTCAATGGCTCTGTCATTTATAAAGTCACCCTGCCCAGGCTTCAGATTTCTCATCTTCAAAGTGGACAGAATAGTGTCTGCTCCCCTACTCGATGAGTTTTTCACAATATGACAAGCTTCTTGAGGCAAGAATTATATCTTTAAAATTTTCTATCTCAGCTGTTTTAATCCTCTGCACATTGTCATTAAAAGTTCTTAAATGGGCAACTTCCCTTTTACCTCTAGAGTTGAATTTCTAAATTAGACTGAGACGTGTGATTTTAGAGGGCAACGCGTGACAATTATAATAATGAAATTTAAGTAATCATCCTGAAATATAAGGGTTATTCACACAAATCCTTGTTTCATCAACATATTTCAGATTTCTAAAGGAAGTGAACCCACAGGGGCCTCAGTGAGGAGGGCACCCGAAAGATATTTCTTGTGGGAATTTTAGTGGGGAAGGCAGACAGTAACACAGTGTTGTGCTCCAGCTGGCTGGAGCTACATGGCAAGAGCTGGTTGTTACATTTTCAGGAATTTTGCTGGCCAGTTGCTAAACCATTGGTAGATTGGTAAACTTACAAATCAGTGTCTTTATTTCTTTCTCTCTCTCTCTTTCTTCTTTCTTTCTCTTTCTCCCTCCCTCCCTTTCTCTTTCTTTCTTCTTTCCTTCCTTCCTTCCTTCCTTTCCTTTCTTTCTTTTCTTTCTCTTTCCTAATTTACCAGCACGTCACTGACTAAGAGGTCTAGAACAAAGAAGAATGGTGATGAGATGAAAGTATTTAAAGGAAGTAGTAAAAGACAGTTTTAGCATAAGGGATCTGGGTCCTGAATGCATTTACATTCTAGCTTGTCAAATGTGTGTACTTAAGCAACTTCATTCACCCATTATTCCACACACTCTCACTGAGCATCCACTCTGGGATATAGGAGAGAATAATGTGCAGAAGGTCCCTGCCCCCAGGTGGCTAGCAGACCAGTGGGGGAAAGGCGAGTGAATGCTTATGGTATGGACCGGAAAATGCAATGACAAGGAAGTCCAGGTGCTGCTGGAGCCCAGCAGGGGATTCTGGAATGACAAACGGGAGAGGGAAAGGGGCTACCAGGTGGCTGGGAGAAATGGGTAAAGGAAGAATACACCCAACCAGGAAAGAGTATCAGTGGCTTATTTTTATACTCTTTGTACCTCAATAAAAAAGTAATGTCTACTTGGCACAAAAGTTTGAGAAATTTTTCAATGGAGCAAAGTAACTGGGACATGTTGATAAAAGATGGAAGCTGCTACGATGTTGAGCAGGGAATGGCCACCTGAACCAATGACTAAGGAGGTGGCATCTGACCTGGCTTCAGACGAGCCTGGGTAGGACTTAGCTACTCACGTTAGATCAGGAAGACTAACTTCACATCGGATCTTTTATCTTTTCAGCCAAACCTCACTGCAAGACAGCTCCTAGAGAAGAACAAAGGCCGTCAATCATCCCGCGCAAAAAATCTGTCTCTGGTGTCCTCATCCTCCAGAGGTAACACACCCACCCTCCGCAGGGGCCCAGGGCCCAGGAGGAAGGGGCCCGGGCAGTTCTCCATCACAACAGCCTTGAACACTCTCAACCGGATGGTCCATTCTCCCTCGGGACGCCATATGGTAGAGATCAGCACCCCGGTGCTCATCAGCTCCAGCAATCCCTCTGTGATCAGCCAGCATGTGGAGAAAGCAGACATCCCTCCCAGCTCTTCAGGACAGGTAGGGAAGAAATCCCTGGGATAAGGGCACCTTGGAGTTGGGCAAGTGATCTGCATCATGTCACAAGCAATGTTTGATATTTAATACTTGCTAAGCACATATAATATACTAATAATAACTAATGTTGTATGTATTGCATATCAGAGCTCTATATTCATGATTTCATTTCATCTTTGAACAGCCTGCAAGTTAGGTATTATTACTGTTATCCCCATTTTACAGTTGAAGAAACTGAGGCTTAGAGGGGTGAAACTACTAGTGCAAATTCTCACAGATACTTTTCTTTCCCTTGCTAAGTGCCACGCAATGATTCATGTCCCTTAGAGAACTTCCCTCCAAAGAGAGAGTGGGACCCATTTTCCAAAGAGGATTTCAGCATCACAATTTGGGATTCACTATCCCATTCTCTGACAATATATTAGGCATCATGCGGAAAGAAAGCAAAAGAAACAAAAAGAAACTATGAGTTATTGAGTGTTCTCAATTACATATGTAATTTGTGGAGCCCAGTGCAAAATGAAAATGCAGATCCCTTGCTCAAAAATAATTAAGCATTTCAAGATGGCAAGGACAAAGCATTAAACCAAGCGAAAGGACCCATATGACTATATATGTCACAAACCCATGAAGCCAGCCCTGGATGTTTTCACGTGGAGCAGCTAATAACATGTTGTATGCACAGTGCTTAGCACCATGATGTCTGGCACACACCAAGCACCAGATAAGCATTAGCTCTCAATACCGCTGTCATTAACCCTGGTCACTAAAGACTGATAAGCCACGAAGCAGTTGTAACAATCCAGAAACAGTATTTCTAGCAGCGTGTGGCTATTTAGGCTGAAGAGTGCTTTAAAGGATGAAGCAGTAGAGGGATGAGACAAAGTGTTATAATTAAGAAGAATTGCATGTTGGGTACTCAGCTGAAAACACGCTTTGGAACCATGCAGGTGGCAACTTGAAAGGACAAACCTCAACTTGCACTGATGTGTTTTTTTCTTAAGAAGCCATAAATCTTGCTTTTAAACATGAATTTCTACCTTGGGATTAAATGGCTTAATTGGACTGTAATCCCTTTTTAACAAGACAAGGAGGAAGGAGAAAGTCAAGGGCTCCTCAAAGACCTGTGTGTTATTCTGAAAGGAAAACAATCACCTCCTACAACGTTTTATATCGTATACCACCGTCTGGATCTCTGACAAGTCGGTTGCTCACGTATTAATAATTCTGTTCACCACCCGCATCTCACACACACGCACTTTCTCCTTCATGTACACTCCCTTGAATTAAAAAAAAAACCATAAAACTTCCTACACGAATTCCAAACACTTTTTTAAACATACGTGCTTTGTGCTCAAAGTTCTCCTCTGCCACAGACAGACACACACACCACACACACGTACACACTCTGAAGTGGGAGCCTTATGACTCACAATTAAGCCAAAGAGTCACCAAATTTTTTGAAACCATTCTTTATATATAGACACAGATATATAAAGCACAGCCCGCGCTCTGTAGAAATAAGCTAGCTTACTCAGCTGCAAGTTGGCTTCCCAAAAGATTTAGCCAAGAGTCGCTTTTCCATGTGCCTTTTTAATTGTTATTTCTGGTCATTTACCTCATCTACAGAGAGGCCAGACTGGAGTGGGAGAATCCTAGTAGGATTCAAAACAAGTATTATTCCTTCCTAGTTTTCACAAATAGTGAGAGTTCCTAAGTATGGCATTCACACATCCTATACCCAGGGAACCATTGCGCAGTATTGATAGCCCTTTCTCAATCCAGACGGCCATGGATAAGTATTTCTACATGTTTGTCTAGGTCTTGCCAAAGCACACTCAATATGCCCCACGTACGAGCTATTCCTAAAGATGAGCAGAAAGTTGAACAAATGACAAGGTCTGCTTCCTTTTTCTCCAACATCCTTGAGAACTATGATTGTGTCTAGCTTGTCAATGCACCGCACAGTGCCCAGGCCATAGTAGGTTCTCAACAAATCAAGGAATTAAGACTCTTGACTTAAATATCTGGGTGGATGGTGGTGACATATACTTAAGGATGACTAGAGAAGGAATTAGTTTCCCACTGAAAGATCACAGACCAGTGTAACTCTTTCAGCCAATAAACATCTACTGAGTGCTTACAATGTGCTAATAACCAGTGAGCACTGGCAATTCTACTACCAAAACCACAAGAACAGTAATATTCATCTCAAACTTTACTGAAACTGATATGAGATGGATGGACGGATGATGGATGGAGGGATGGTTGGATGGCTAGACAGATAGCTACTTAGATAGACAGCTAGACAGAAGATAGATATAGATAGGATGGTATCTTCTGATAGCAAAGTCTTCTTTTGTTGCCAGTCTTTATGTCCTGCCATCCATCCTAAAAATTGGTAAGAGCCTTTGTAGGGGAGATATTATCACCCCTTTACAGCAAGGTAATTAAGCCCCCCCCCTCCAAAAGAAAACCATTTGGCTAAGTTCATGTAATTAGTAAAGCACCTGGATTGAATTTGGAATTGTCTAATTCCAGGGCATAAGTTCTTGGCACTGTGCTATGCTGTCATTATGCCAACTCAGTTTATCCTGGAGGTCTGCAGCCTCCCTTTTCTTGGTTGTCTTCATTTGACTCCTTTTCAAGTCTAAGACCTTCCAGCATTCTCTTCCCCACCCGCCCCTCAGTAAAGAATCTGTCCTAAGTCTTTTGCAACTGAAGAAGACTTCCATTTGCTATTACTTTGCTCCTGTATGAACTACCAACTGTGTCCAAACATCATATATGATGCTGACGGCACCAAGGATAAGCTCTTGCCTGGTTCCCTTCCAGTAGAGACAAGTCTTGGATTGTCCCTCAAGTCTCAAACACCAAAGGGCAGCAATTGCTACCTTCTCATAAAGAGAAGCTACAGCAAGGAATTTTGTTTTCCCTTTGTCAGCGTGTCTTTCCACCTGTGGGAAACCACCTGACACTTCTGGGTAGGGCACCAGGAAGTGACCTCAAAGATGTACTATAGTTACAGACAATTGCACTGGAGAACAATTTAGGATTAGACTTGAAGATGCTGAGTAAGTTCCATGGAAAACTGCAGGGGAGGAGATTGAGTGGGTGGATTGAGTCCAATGTAGTTGGCCTTTGGGAGACTCTCAGAGATTATTTCTAGGTCTGCACTGAGGAGTGCCTTAGAAGGAGAAAGAAGGTCAACTGCACAGGACACAAGTTAGAAAGAATTCCTTCAGCAGTGCCTCCTTAGGGGAAGTTATGAGTGCAAGGCCAATCCTGGTGATTCTAAGATTGACTTGGTTCAGGATATAGATGGAGCCTGCTTGGCCCCATCTCCCACACGTACAGAACAATGAGGTGTTCTTGTTTTCCTAAGAGGTTCTGCTTCCTCTTTCTCCCCTCCTCCTCCCCCCATCTCATCCCACTGCCCATTCCCCAGGCCCCTCCTCCTCTATCACACATCCAAGGCCGTGGAACTGTACAACTAGAATCTCTCTTTCCCTCGCCTCCTGCATTCAGCTAGTCAGTAAGCTTGTTTTGCCACCTAAATAGGTATTGCTTTTGTCTAGTCCATCCCACTGCCTTAGTCTGGGTCCTCATCTCTTGCTTAGAGTATTGCTCCAAACTCTTTGCTGGCCTCCCAAAGCCCATACTCGGTCACTACCCCTCACCCTGCCCAAACCCTCCACCCCATCCATTCCTCCAAGCATGGCTTCCACATCACCTCTTGAAAACCCAAATCCATTCAGCCGTTTCCCTTCCCCCAAACCCCCAATAGTTCTCATTATTGAGTGGCCACAAAAAGCTAGCAATTATACTAAATGATTTACAAACATATGACTCTCCTCAAAACTGTTCTAGTAGGTATTGGTATGTCCCTTTTACCAAATGGGAAGACTTTGGGACAGAAAGAGTAGGTAATTTATGCAAAGTCTCAAAGCTAGAAACAGAGCCAGGATTTGAGGACAGACCTATGTTCTCTCCCCTAAATGTGTTCTTAGCATGGCATTCTAGACCCTCCGTGATCTGACTGGAGTTCACCTTCCAGCATCCCAGCACGCCCCACACAAGCACAAAAAAGTTACAGTGGTCTATTCAACACTCCTGAGCACAGTATATGCGGCCATCTCTTTGCGTTTTGTCCTTGTACCTAGCACAATGCCTGCATTATTCAGAGCAATGAACAAATGTTTGTTGAATAGATAAATGTTATTCCTGCTGGAATGTATTTTTGGTGCATTCACCTGTTGCAGTCATATCTATACCAGAAGGCCCTGTATGCGTACCATTTCTTCCAGGAAGCTCTGGCCACCCCTCCCCTGCAGAATTAATATCTTTTCCCTGTGTTCACAGCACATTGTTTATATTTGTGTTAGAACATATATGTGTTAGAATACATAACATCTTCTTTGTACTATAAATACCATACACAGACACACACACACACACACACACACACACACACACACACATATATATATCATCACCATGCTCATTGGATTGACAACTACTTAAGGGCAGGGATGGTGTTTTATTCACTTATGTTGCTATTGAGTTTCTAAAACCCCTTTCTGATTACCCAGAAAACAAAGAGATCACAGAGAGGGAGAAAAGCCAGTCACTCAAGTCAGCGTAAGTAATGTGATTCCTTTCCTTACCCTCCTCCAGCCTGGGCGTGGCTAGGGTGATAATGCCAAGTCCAACCATCTTTCCTGGGCTCCTGGGAAGATGATCTGTCATGCAACTTGGGGAATTCTGAAGTCTATAAAGCTGACTCTTCTTTTAACCCCATGTTTGAAATAGTCTGGGGAAAAAAAAAAGTTTCTAGGAGCTAGAATTATTATAAGTCCAGATCTTCTCCAGGGGTATCCCTTTGTCCCTGACTTTTATAGGGGTCTCCCAATCCAACTTTATGGTACTCAGAGATGCCATGAAAAATGGTTTTTACTTATTATTAAGATCATTTATTTCCTTTGGACACCCTCTTAATGCAAATTTATGTTTAAGATTCTTAGCTAATCCTCCTTTGAAGGTAATTTACAGCAATAAATTAATTCTATGTTTATATTCTTATGTTGATATCTTCCAATATAAATGTCTTTTGTTTTACAATTTTCACTCAACACATCCATACTTACAATTGATGCTGTGTAGGCCGAAAAAGGGAGAGGTTCCACCAGCCCCTCAAACCACTCTGCTCCATGCCATCGTTACTGGATCTCATGATCCCTTTTATGGGCCCTAATAGGGGTTTGAAATATGTTTGTTAAACTTTCAAGAATATACCCCTGGGTGAAGAAAGCCCTTTAAACTGTTCTCATAAATGATGAGTTAATGCCTTAGCAAGGGTTCACGGGCAGAAAACAAGAAAAGACCAGAGAGCCCCCAGCTCCTTCTGTTCCACCAGTGACCTCTGAGTAAAGACCTATCAGGAGCCACTAGAGCAACTACCTCATCCCCATCCCAATCGTGGGACTTTGGACGAATCGGTAACCACTCTGAGCTCCCATTTCCCATCAAAAAAAAGTGGGAATAATCCCTGCCTCACAGAATTGTTGAGAAAATCAAAAAATGAAAGTGGATGCAAAGTGCTTGGCTATCACTTTTATTGTTGTTCTTGTTTTTTAAATTTTTAGCAATCAGTTGCTAGATTGCTCTTCAATCCCTATCCTGTGCATTTTTTTTAACTCTTTATAATGGAAAATTTCAAACATATATTAAAGTTAAAATAATAGTGTAATGAACCCTCATGTACACATCACCTAGTCTCAGCAATTATCCATTCATGCGCCAATCTTATTTCAGATATATCCCCACTCATTCACCTGCCCCCCAATTGGTTTATTTTAGAACAAAGCCCAGACATCGTATCATTTCATCCATAAACATTTCATAAATGTCTCTTTAATATTTTTAATATAACCATAATACCATTACCATACATTACAAGATGAATGCAAATTTCCTTAAACCATTAAGTATTGAGTATTCAAATTTCCATATTTGCCTTATAAATTTTTTTAGTGTTGATTTGTTCAAATAACAACCAAATGAGGTAAACACTTTGCATTGGGTTAATATGTCTCTTACATTTCTTTTATTCTACACATCCCCACCCCCATAGCTAGCTAGTTATCTCCCCTCTGTCTTCTCTCTCTCTCTCTCTCTCGTACCCTGTCATGTATATATTTTTTAAAAAATTATTTGTCCTTTTGAAATTTCCACATTCTGGGTATTGCTGGTTGCATCTCTACAGCATTCTTTAACACATTCCTCTCTCCCCTGTACTTTCTGTAAACTGATATTTAATAGTTGGATCTAGAAACTTGATCAGCTTCAGGCTCAATTTTTCGGCCAGAATATTTTGTAGACAGTGCTAAGTACTTCTTGTTTTGTTTAAGTGTACAATTTAATGACTTTTAATATATTCACAGAGTTGAGCATCCTTCACCGTAGTCAGTTTTAAACATTTTCATTACTTCAAAAGGAAACCATGCACCTCTCAATCATCACCCGACAAGACCCGATTTCCTCCTAACCCCAGCCCTAGACAACCATTAATTTACTTTCTGTCTCTGTAGATTTGCCTATTCTGGACATTTTATATAAGTGGGAGCACAAAATATTTGGTCTTTGTGGCTGGCTTCTTTCACCTAGCATAATGTTTCAAGATTCAACCATGTTGTGGCAGATATTAGTACTTCATTCCTTTTTATGGCCAAATATTCTGTTGTATGGATATACCACAGGTTGTTTATCCATTCATCAATTGATGGACATTTGGGTTGTTTGTACTTTTTGGCTATTATAAATAATGTTGCTATGAACATTTGTATAAAGTTGTTGCGTAGACATATGTTTTCATATAATTATAAACCTAGGAGTGGAATTGCTAGATCACATAGTAACTCTCTGTTTAACTCTTTAAGGAATTGCCAACTATTTTTCAAAGTGATTGCACCCTTTTACATTTCCACCAACAGTGTATGTGGGTTCCAATTTCTCCACATTTTACTAACACTTCTTTTATTGTCTGTCTTTACTGTAGGCATCAATTGAGTGTAAAGTGGTATCTCATTGTGGTTTCAATTTGCATTTCCCTGCTGGGTAATAATGTTGTGCATCTGTTCATGTGTTTATTAGGCACGTGTTCTTTGGAGAACTTTCTATTCATATCCTTTGCCCATTTTTTAATTGGGTTATTATTGATGTATGATGTAAGAATTCTTTATATATTCTAGTATTCAAGTCCCTTATCAGATATATGACTTGCAAATTTTCCTTCCATTCTGTGGGTTGCTTTTTCACTTTCTTCATGGTGTTCTTTGAAGCACAGAAGTTTTAAATTATGATGATGTCCAATCACTGTATCTACTCTTTTCTTTGTTGCTTGAACTTTTGTCAACATATCCAAGAAGCCATTGCCTAATCCAAGTTCACAAAGATTTACTCTTGCATTTTCTTCTAAGAGCTTTATTGTTTTACCTCTTACATTTAGATTTTATGATCCAGCTGGAGTTAATTTTTGCATACGTCGTGAGGTAGGGATCCAGATTCATTCTTTTACAGGTAGGTATCCTGTTGCCCCAGCACCATTTATTGAAAAAGATTATTCTTTCCCCATTTTATCTTTACACTCTTGTTAAAATTAAGTACTTCTTATTGCAACACGTCAGGAAGCACATAATCTGATTGCCTCTCTTTCTGCATTAAAATTGATTCAGATTCAGGTGTCAGCCTCCCCATCCATCATACGGTTCCCCATTAGCCTTTCATCTAATGATTTGAACATCATCATTTCATTTGGGGTTGCCAAACGGTGATGTTCCAAATCTATCATTCCTTCCGAATCTTTTTAAGCCACAATTCTTCTATAATATTGACTGCTCCTTTCTGAGAGCTGACCGTACGTAGGATGCTGCACAGTGACCTTTATCTCCCTGCAGTCTCCACACCTGCACATCGTAGCATTGGGGGGTCTAAAGCGCTCATGTCCTTAACCTCTCTCTCTCCTCTCTCTCTCATTTGTTCCTGGGCGTTCCCCTAGCTAGAAGACAGGACTCATTTCTCACTGCCTTTCCACCTGGTGTGTTTGCCATCGCTGAACTGCTCCCCCGTTTCCCCCGGCAGCTGCCAGCTGGGCGTGTGTGTGCTGCCTGCCTGTGCGGTCTCCTTGTTTACAGCCTTATCGCTGCCCTCAGCCTGGCCTCGGGTCCTGGCCTCTTTGGCCCACGTGCTCACCCTCTACCCGCTCCTGAGGGCTGGTTCCACCCTTGGACCAAGACCAGGAGGAAGAGGCCTGACTTAGTTCAGCCTGCAGAAGAAAAGGCTTCAGGGTTTAGGTGGGAGTGAGTGATGACTTGATTTTTCCAAACTTAGGTTTACATCCCCACTTTGTCTTCCTGTGTTATGGAGAGAAAAGGCACATAAATCAAAACAGGAGGGATTTGGGGAGCTATGATGAGAAATCTCTCCCATCACATAGACTGTTAGAAGAAACTCAGTATCAACCCCACTGAGCCTCAGTGTCCTCATCTGCAAAATGGGATAAGTCCTCCCACGCAGGGTCTGTGCCAGGGTTAGCAGTAACTCAATAAGCGGTAGCCATTGCTGTTACCTTCCCCTTCTTTCCTCCAAGCAGAGAACTTGTGTGGCTGAGGAGAATTCCTGACTTAAGGCAGGGAAGGAGCCAAATGTCTTCTAAAACCTAGATGACCCTTCTAATCTGAGTTCTCTAAGGTGTATTTTTCATAACTACCAGCAGATATGGGAAAGTGTGATCTCGTTTCATTCTATATGCAAGAAAACTGACAGGGAAAGGTACTTCCTCAACAGACTCAAGGTCTTCCCCTCAAAATTAAATCCATAAATAAACCAATGGCAATTTGAAACTGAACTGAGTCCCGATAATATCTAATTGAATGCCGCATCCTTGAGCCACATAGTCCCGGGTGGTACTATAGTAATCATTATTTGCACAAGACAGGTGATTTACAGGTCACCAGTTAGACCTAAGAGAATGTCATCTTAGCACTCACACTCTTTAACTGTGTAGCCCTAAACAAGGCATTCTGCCTCTCCAGGTCCCAGTTTTCTCATTTGCTAGGTGGAATGACAAAATTGACCTGGCAGAGTATTATGTGGCTTAATTACTTAACAGCATACTCTGAAGAGATAACACCGGAGAAGAGTTGTTTCTATTATTTAATTAATGATAGTTATTGTTGTGATTCCTGTCTTCTGTTCAAGCACACATTCACAAGAGACCTGTTTTCTCCCTGGCTAGTGCAGAGCTCCAGCAGGTATCAGGTAGAGTTCTTCTCTGAGCTTCTTAGCAAAGAGCCTCTTAGCACAGGCAGTATAGTGAGGAAACACACATATGGGCTTTGGGGTCAGCCATCTGAGATGGGACTCACACTAGTTCTCCCTGAACAGCATAACCTTGGACTAAATACTTAACCTCTCTGAGCCTCAGTTTTTATATCTGTAAAATGGAACTGATGATGATAATTTTCCTGAGATTACCATGAGGATGAAAGGAGGCAATGCATATGCATGAGATAATGGCCAGGGTTCAGCAGCAGTAAATGGCTCAATAAATGTTCACTCTGTTACTGCTATTAGGTCAAGTCAAGAAGCTCTACCCACCCCCCATCCCCACTGCCCCAGGACTGGCCTGTACAAACAGGCCTGCCGAAAATGAGATTCACCAGCCACACACTTCTGTTGGAGCCTGCCTTGGAGTGCAAAGGCTTCCAAAAGCCCCTTGGCTTCCTTGATAAGCAGTGACAATTCAGAAGGAAGGAATGTGACTTGTGGCTTATACCCAGGGGGCCCCTGGGGCAATTGCATTTACTTAATTCGGACCCTCAGCTACAATCCCATGTGAACTCATGTGAGGGAAGTCAAGGGGGAATACAGGAAAAAAGGCTTTGGACAGAGGAGACCAGGATGGAGCGTGGGGCAGGGCCAGCCACCTGCCCACCACTTTCTACATGTACCTTTCAGCTTCCTCTGTGAACCTCACCTGGTGAGTGCCCAGGGCCTACAGAGGGCCTGGTTGCCAAAGCCCCTCACAGCCTGTCAGTGAGCCAGTCAACAAGGAGTTGCTGATGCCCGCCATGCACCAGGCATTCAGCCGGGCACAGGTGATACAGTGAACAGGACCGACATGGCCCCTAAAGTTGTGGACCCTCCAAGCTAGCAGGGAAGACGAAAACTAAACAAAGTGTTAAAATACTTGATTATAAGATTATAAGTGTGCAAAGTGCTATGAGGTTCAAGGATGCGGAATGAAGGGCCCACCTAGGCTGAGAGGTCTGGGAGGCCTGCTGGAAGAAGTGACCTTCAGGTGGAAACCTGGAGGATAATGGAAGTGAGCCAAGGTCCCGCAGACACCTCTCCTGTGCCCCAGCAGCGCAATGCCCTTTATGCGAGGTCCACGCCTGGAAGCGCCACTACCTCTGGTGCACGGTGACTCCGGCAGACTCAGATCCCCAGCCCTGCCCAAACTCCCTCAGGTCTTTGGGGAAAAAGCCTTCTGGTTTCTGGTGACTAAAGCAGGTTCAGTAATTAACCTTGTTTGCCTCCTTGATTCAGCATTTCTCCAACGAGGCGTTAAACTTTACATCACCGTTTTGCCCAATTAATCCTGACAGGCGAGCCGCTGAGGAGACCCAGCCCTGCCTGGGTGAAAGAGGGAGCGGCCCGGCCTGCACCTCAGATGTTTTACCAGGGACACTTAGCTCTGGGTGCCAGGAGCAGAAGACACTGACATCCAAGGCCGCCGGGGCCTGCAACACACACACACACAGAGAAGTCAGCAAGAGGGGGAGACAAGAGAAGTAAAATAAAGTAAAAGGGCAAATGAAAGAGAAAAGCAGAGTCAGGGGACAAGGAGGGTAGTATAGAGACACAGACAGACCTGAAAGTCGCAGCGACCTTGGCCACGTGGCTCAGCCTTGCAAGAGCTCAGTTTCATCATCTTCGATGGGAAAACTAATAGTATCTTCCATCTAGACCTGTTAGGGGATTGAACGAAATACTCACATACAGAAAGGTTTCTCAGCCTCAGCATTATTGACCTCTGGGGCCAGATCCTTCTTTGTTGTGGGGGCCGCACTGTGCATTGTAGGATTTTTAGCAGCGTCCCTGGCCTTTACCCCTGATGCCTGTAGCACCCACCGCCCATTTAGGGCAATGAAAAATGTCTCCAGACATTCCCAAAAGTGCCCCCAGGGTCGAAATTGCCTCCAGTTGAGAACCACTGATGTGCGAGGTAGCACAGGCTGTGGTGTGCAGTAGATGCCGGGTAAATGGCAGCTAAGCTAAGGCCTGTGTGAAAAAAATGCCCTTTCTGCAGAGCCTGGGCAGACCATCCTCCCCCAACATGCGCCGAGAACACAGGGGCTGAAGGGACCTGCGCGTGGAGTGGATCGTTAGGACAGGTCCACCCTCCACTTCCGCCCAGCACAAACGGAAAGGAACTCACTTTGTGACGGACCCAGTGCCACAGTCTTACGTATGCTGTGAGTACTGTTCATAGACGTTATTCTTCCCGTTGTAGATGGAGGAACTGAGGCTCAGAGAGGCTAAGTAATTGACTCGAAGTTACTGAGCAAGTACATTTCAGGGTTAGGATCAGAACCCAGGTCTGGCTGTCTTCCAAGCCCACACTCTTTCCCTGCCCAAGCCGCGGCAGTGTGGCATCTCACGTGCTAATCCAGTCATCCACAGTGATGATTCAGGAGAGATTCTGGGGTAGAAGCCAGGCTCAGTGGGAAGGAATGAGGGATTGATTATTGATACCTGTCGGTCATGGACCCAGGAGCAGGAAATGGGACACAGGTGCCATGAGTTATCCCCACGCAGGCCCATCATCTAAGACTCAGTGATCCCCTTTGGTAGGACCTGGGGACTACTCTGGGGTAGGGGTACATCTGGGTGTGTTCAGCAAACAAGCTCCTGTGCTATATGCTTTCTCCAGACATAGCTAAAAACCAGGCTTTCTTAAGTGAGAGCTTCTATAGAGGGCAAAAAAAGAGCATGTTCTTCATGGAAAAACAAGATATGGGCCTCTATCACAACCCTTTGTTAATGCCTCAGGAATGTTATTTTTGATCAGTAATAGTGTTTTTCAAAAAAGAAAAACAGAAAGGAAAAGAGAAAATTCCAAGGAAATGGACCATTTTCTTTCATGGCAAAGCAAACCTGTTTATTATATTTCAAACTTTGGGAGATACAATATTTATCTTTCTTCCTCCCTTCCCACCCCAAAACAATCAAGCCATGGTGGAAGACTGCACAACTAGATGCATACTAAAAACTGCTTACCTGTGTAAAGAATACTGCAAGCACCAGTTTGTTTCCAAGACACATGGGCTAGGAAAGTCCTGCTTTCTCACGCTGGGTACAGGGCAATTCTGAGGACAAAGAGGGCAGAGTCAGAAATGAGAACAAATTGTTCCACTGGCTGGGCTGGGCTCAGGCTGCCTAACTGGGCCTTTGCGCCTTTCCCCACCTGGCACAGCACTTGGTGCCTAGTAGATGCTTAAGCAGCATCTTCTGTGAGTAAATGCCATGAGGAGACCCACAGCAGACTTAAGAGGAACTTTGCCTATTTAAATTTTTATGGCCTTTAATGAGGCCCAGTGAGAGGATTTACTTATAATTATTGCCAAACAGTTACTTGTCCAAGTGGACTGTAATGACCAGGAGGACAAGGATTACAATTACGATGTCGGTGTGCCCCGGCATTTGAAAAAGCACTAACGGTACCCATCCCGACAGACTCTGCCTCGATGCCAATCCCTGCCTTGAAGGCAGCCGGCCTTGGGCTCAGGAGAGCCTGAGGCAGAAGAGGGCAGCGGAGTGGCAGGGCAGGAGGCATCTGTACCCAACCAGGGGACACAGCACAGGGGGAGGGTTTCGTCTTTGTGGTTGCAAGTGTGGGTGCATTTCCTGCTTTCCCAACAAGACGGTGCAGGGCACAGCTGCAGAGAAGTGCCCGAGCCCCACTTCCCTGGAAGCCTCTGGATGCTTGAGAATAGCCCAGCCTCGTGTTGAGGAAGAAAGACTCCTAAACACATGTCCCCAGCAGCCACCCTTCACTGGGTCTTCCTCAAAGGGAACCTGGGCTGTGCTGGCTGGCCCTTGTGTCCCAGAGAATCAATCTTTCCTGCTCAAATCCAGTCCCACTGGAGAAAGCCCATGGCCTGCTTCCTCTCCCCACACATCTGCCCTGTATGCCTCACGTCTCATGACAGTGACAGTGGTAACCAGTTATTGGATATTTCATGTGAGTACATTATGCAAAGCACTTGTTCTGACTGAATCCAGAATCTCATGAGGTAGCCACGATTATTGCCCCCTTTCACAGATGAGGAAACTGAGGCCCAGAGGAATTAAGTCTGAGCCTCACATAAGTTACAATGCCAACACTTAAGCCCAGGTCAGACAGCCCCAAAAATCCATTCTCTTAGCCATGACTGCATAGTGTCTCGAGGAGCTATAAAAGTCCACCTAATCAGTGACTGTCCTGTGGGCCTCCTCTTGAGTAAGGCAGTGGGACTCTGGAGCTCTCTAAGGACTTGAACAGACAGTATGAAGGCCCATGTCGGCTGGGGTTTTCCAAGCCTCTATGCAGATATTCCAAGTACCATCTTTTCTCCCCAGCAGAGACCACCAGGCAAATGCTCCCTCAGGATCCTTTCTTCAACAAAGAGAGTTTTTGAAAAAGCATTTTACGTCTGTTAAACAACTCTTGGAAACCCTTCAGAATATTTTTATAACCATTTAAGAAGTTGAATCAGGACCAGGTGCAGTGTCTCATGCCTGTAATTCTAGCACTCTGGGAGGCCGAGGCAGGTGGATGGCTTGAATTCAGGAGTTCGAGACCAGCCCGAGCAAGAGTGAGACCCTGTCTTAACTAAAAAAAAATAATAGAAAAATTAGCCGTGCATCATGGCACATACCTATAGTCCCAGTTATTCAGGAGGCTGAGGTAGGAGGATCACTTGAGCTCAGGAGTTTGAGGTTGCAGTGAGCTACAACGACGCCATTGCACTCTACCCAGGGCAACAGAGTGAGACTCTGTCTCAAAAAAAAAAAAAAACAATGTTGAATCAGGAATTTAAAATCTTCCCACAAAGAAAACTCCAGATCCAGACAGATTTACAAATGAGTTCTTTCATGCTTTCAAGGAGGGGATAATTCAACTTTTATACAAACTCTTCCAAGGAATAGGAAAAAAGAAAATATTCTCCAACTCATTTCATAAGGCTAGGATATTCTTAATATTAAAATCAGAAAAAGATAACATAAGAAAGGAAAAGCAGAGTTCTCCCTTACTCAGGAACACATGCAAAAATCCTTAAGTGTATACTATTAGCAAACCAAACCCAAGAATGTATGAAAATGGAATACATCATGATCAAGATTGAAAGTTTGGTTTAACATTATAAAATTAACTGACATAATTTATCATATTAACAGATTAAAGGAAAAAAATCATGTGATTTTTTTTTTTTTTTTTGAGACAGAGTCTCACTCTGCTGCCTGGGCTAGAGTGCCGTGGCGTCATCCTAGCTCACAGCAACCTCAAACTCCTAGGCTCAAGCGATCCTTTTGCCTCAGCCTCCCAAGTAGCTGGGACTACAGGCATGCACCACCATGCCCAGCTAATTTTTTCTATATATTTTTAGTTGTCTGATTAATTTCTCTCTATTTTTAGTAGAGACGTGGTCTCGCTCTTGCTCAGGCTGGTCTCAAACTCCTGAGCTCAAACAATCCGCCCTCCTCGGCCTCCCAGAGTGCTAGGATTACAGGCGTGAGCCACCATGCCCGGTCGACATTTTTAATAGGTATAAAAAAGTTTGATAAAATTCTG
>CAUYSK010041115.1:0-50455 GCA_963575035.1 Avahi laniger | reverse complement strand
AAAAAGAGCTGGGGTAGAAGTCAAAGCACTAACACAGGTTAATTTTATGAAAGGTCACCATCAGATCATGCACATGAACATGTAGCATGCACCAAGATAAATCTTGACAATTTATTTTAGTTCCCAATTTTCTGGGAAACTTATTTTTTATCAGTTACAGAAAAATATACAGCTCACTGGCTACCATTAGTTTGAAAAATAAGGGAGAATATATTTTGGCCTGAAAGGACTAGGACTCTAATGATGTTGCAGCTGTAATAAAGAGCTAAGCACCTAAACTTATGTTTCGAAAAGTTACTGGGGGAAGACAGAGCTGTTCACTTAAAGCAGTCAGATTCAGAAGCAACCTTTTAAATTAAAACCCAGAGGAAATCCATTTAATAAACAAATAATAAGGCATGCTGGAGAAGCAGTTGTGGGAGTCCAAGTGTAATCAAGTGTTTCTGTCTTAGTGCTGTGTTCCACTCAGCCAGAGCCCTGGGTCACCTGGGATTTGGGCCCTGAGAGGGGATAATAGAGAGTAAGGGTTTAGCTCTGGACTTCACTATGCATTTATCTTTGGAGATACCGTGGTCCAACTGGAGCTCACAGACTTCACAGCTTCATCGATTTCAGCTTCAGAAAGGATAACAGGAAGCCAAAACAAGGCAATTCCATTGCTCCAATCACTACCACCTCATTCCTCTTTCCTTGGTAGGCATTTAAATGTTGCAGAGTTCATGGGACAGACAGAATAAGAAATCCTTTTGTTATGTTCACAAATGCTCCAAGACTGTGTTAAAAATTAGAATGAGGTTCTCTGTATTAGTCAATACTTTCATTACCTATACACATTGAGTATTTAAGAAGTGGTTTGTGGAGAAGAGGACAGAGTTTTTTATGAGATGATTTTTATTGAATTGCATAGAATGGTTCAAGAGGAAATTCTCGGTAAGCACTTAAAATCTAGGACCTTGAATTCCAGGGAAAGGCACAATTAGAGAAAGAGTGAAGAGTCAAATGCTTAGGGAAGGTACCTGAGCTCACCAGAGTGTATGTGGGAGCCAAGGATTGTGTACGACCTTGAGCGGTTTTACATCTAGAGGACAGTGAAACAAAGTCGGCTTTCATTTCTCTCGTGCAGAAAGAATTTATTAACAACCTGGTTTCTCATGATCTGTCCAAAGGTCCACAGATACCCAAGAAACTTTTCCTTCTTTTCCTAGAGACACACAAATTAAGGCAAGCTAAAGAAGGCAAAAAGGGAAAAAACTGTGAAGAGAAAATGCTAGTGGAGAGCAAGCAGAATCTGTCAGCTCCCTTTTATTCCAGAGGTCTGTAGAGCATGTCGTACGGGTTTGTGTTGATTCCTTAAGAACCAGACAAAGGTATCACTTAATGGAGAACCTTATCAATAGAGAAATGCTGTGGTTTTTTGAGGTCTGATGCAATACTTTGAGTAGAGAAGGATGTCAGCTGGAAAATCCAAAATGTGAGGTGGATGTTAGAAGAAGAAAAGCAGATGTACATGGGTGCATACATATGTGTATGTATAAGCATGTGTGTGTTTGAGCATGTGGAGACCTACACATGCACGCACACACAAACACACAATTTTCTTTCTTATTATTCCTCCTCAGTGACAACATCAAGATGGTTTGCAATGCCCACATATTTAAACAGATACCTAAAATTATGTTACAACAGCAGTGAGAGGAACGACTTGCACCATGTGTAAATCTTACCAATCCTTGAGGATCTTTACTTTGAAATGATCATGAAAACGTTTTTGAAAAAAAATGACCTAATTATTTTCTTTGATAGAAATAGCAGAAGGAATACCACACAACATCAGTTTATTAGGCATGTGAAGATTTTGAGTAATGCAGAAAAGAAAATGAATAGCTTTGCTGATGGGGATGTGCGGGAATGTGTTTTTCATTTAATAACTATACAGACCTTTTATAACTTTTCTTCCATCTCAGTTTCTGTTAGAGGATTATGCAAAATGTATTGTGAGTAACCAACTTTAACTGGAATTACTGAATTTCAATAGCGTTTTGCAGATCTTTTATTTCTTTAGTTATTAATAGAATCCCTCATTTGCAACCTAAACATTGATGTAGTCTTAGAGAGGCAGTAAAACATCAGAGAGAAAATAAAAATGGGCTAAAATGGATATTCAGAATGTGTTGCTACCTGATTCATTATTTAAAACAAGATATCCTTTCCTTTACTGTCTACTCTATTAAATAGAATGATTTTCTCAATATATAAAGTTGGAGGTAAAACCTACTTAAAGTGAACTGAATCCTAAGGTAAGTGGGACCAGAGTACAGGAGCATCGAGCCTGACTTAAACAGAATCATATATCTAGGCCCCAGTGGGTTAAAATGTGTGGTACTTTTGCAGATGTAACACTTCAAAAAGCAAGAACATTCAGGTGTTTTTGTAAAAACCAATGGAATAGGGTTTTAGGAATCTTGGGAATCAGGGAAAATTCCAGAAGGCTCTGAGAACAAATTCCAATAGTTCTGACTTTTAAAGAAAAGGTTAAAGAATAAATTCTGAAAAATACAAACATCACCAGAAACATTTATCTGCCCTTGTAAATTAGGGAACATAGTTTTGGTATCTACCATGTACAAGACATACTGCCGAGCATGTTGTGGGGAAAGCAAAAGTTTAAAAAATGTGGACTGTACTTAGATGCTCATAGATCAGTGGTAACAGTGGTAACAGATCTGTGGGCATCTGGATAAGTTGGCTGTTTGGAAGGTGACAATTGAGCTGGGTCTCAAAGAGGGGATTTCATTTTAAAAGGTGGGCATGGGGTGAAGAAAATTGTCAAAACAAACCTATCTAGGCAGTATAATATGCAGCAGTTTCATGCATGGAAAAACTAATTTGACTGAAGCACAATTATATGCCAGGGAGATTGGGAGATGTGGCTGGAAAAGTCAGTAGAATTTGAATGGAGGTAGTCTCACGAGGAAGATCAATTGGTGAAGCACTGAGTGGACATCTGGAGCCTGGGGTTTCAGTCTTGTCTCTGTCACTCAGTCACTGCATGTTCTGGAGAATCATTTGTCCTCCTCAGGATGTACATTTCTCACCTGGAAAATGATACTGCCCGATCTGAGACTACTATGTCATCTCACAGTGATTCTATACAGCAAGTGTTTCTTCCAGGTTTGGGGAAGATGACCAAAGTTATTGGTTAAATACCACATGAAATTGTTGACTCGAATTTAGGAACCATATTTTATAAAAATTCTTATATCTCTAAAGAGAAGAACCCTACTCAGCCTGGGAAGATGTCCGCATTATGAGAGACAGGAGAACTGAAAATTCCCACGGGAATAGTGGATTAGATTTGTACATCCCAACTAAAACTCATCCTGGGGCATACACTATTTATGATGTTATATCTCTATAGGTATGTTTTTGTTTGTTTTTATTCTTTTTCACAGCTCATGTAGTTAACTACACATATTAAATATGAAATGTCCGATTTCGAATCAAAAGTGAAATGTACGATTTTGAATCAAAGGTGTAGTTTATTATATTTCTAACAAGAAGCAGTACATTAATCAAAGTATGCGCCTAAACTCTCAACATAGTTTTGCCATCTTACCAGTAGCTGGTTTATGCCAGCAGTGAAGAAGCCTGGAGAGTGAGTGGGTGGCAAAGAAATCGCAAAAGGCGTTTTCCACAGCTTGTTGAGAATCGAATGTTTTTCCTTGCAAAAAGTGGTCCAAAGCTTGGAAGAAGAGGTAGTCAGTTGGTGCAAGGTCTGGTGAATATGGTGAATGACAGGAGTTACCAAGTCCAGCTGCTGTAGTTTGAGCAACATTGTTTGTGCAACATGTGTTCAAGTGTTGTCTTGCAAGAGGATTGGCCTGAATCTAGTGACCAATCTTGACTACTTAATCACAAACATCCTCATCATTTTGTCCAGTTGGTTGCAGTAGACATCTGTTGTAATCGACTGACCGGCTTTCATGAAGCTGTAGTGGATAATACCAGCGCTGGGCCACCAAACAGACACCATTAGCTTTTTTTCATGAATGTTCAATTTTGGACTGTTTCGGCACTTGATCTTTACCCAACCATTGTGCTGAATGCTTGTGATTGTCAAAGGGAATCCATTTTTCTTCACACATAACAATACGGGGTAGAATGGTTTCCCTTTATGTCGTGATAGCAAAGAAAGGCAAGCTACGAGGGGATTTCTCTTTTGACAATCATTTGATTCATGCAGAACCCATCTATCCAGCTACTTTACCTTGCTGATTTGTTTCAAATGGCCCAATATTGTCGGAATAGTAACATCAAACTTTGCTGCTAATTCACATGTAGGTTGAGATGGATCCACTTCCACTACAGCTTTCAGCTCATCATTATCCACCTTGGTCTCAGGTCACCCACATCGCTCATTTTCAATATTAAAATCACCAGAACAGAACTTCTCAAACCATCAATGTACTGTGCGTTCATTAGGCACATCTTTCCCAGACACTCTGTTGATATTTCAAGCTGTCTGCACTTCACTGGCTCTGCGACGGAACTCATATTCGAAAATAACACAAATTTTTGACTTATCCACTGTTTCAGAAAAATTGCTCTAAAAAATTTTTGAAAGATAATAACAAGCCAAAATTTGTGTTTGAAAGACTGAGGATTCACCTTCACAATAAAAATAAAACAAGTGTCAAAGTGAAATGTCAGCGATGTCTATCAACTGTCAAACTTAGTACTTAAGGAATTCAGACATTTCATACTTAATAACCTAATAGGTAGTAAATATTTTTTATTGTATATGCCATATGATCTTTGTCTCACTACTTGTCTCTTCCATCTTATCACAAAAGCAGTTATAGACAATGCTGAAATGAGGAGTGATGGCTGTATTCCAATATTATTTACAAAAACAGATGTTAGGCTTTAGCCCTTAAGCTTTGGGATTTAGTCTTTAGGCCATAATTTGTAAGGGATTTGTCCAAATCTCATAGTATGGGCTTCCGCCCTTAGGCCATAGTTTGTCAATCCTTGCCATAGGTGATAGACATGTCCCAAAATGAGATCTGAGCAACTTTTATCCCATGGGATGCTCATACATGAAAAATAAATCTGGGAAACACCAATCAGAATACCTCTCTTCCTAGACACTTACATGCCATGTCATCTTATTTAAGGCTCTAAGACATCTTACAATAAAGTGATCTATGTTAGTTAACTCAGTTTCCCCAAATAGATATGACCTTGAAATTCTTTTTATCATATTAACTTTTAGACATATTTGGATATCTGCGATTTAGAAGCAAATTCGCAAACTGATAATTTGTATATCTATTCAGATTATCGTATGTATACTTTTAAATGCCTGATCAACTCACAAACTCTTGTCCACAAAGGTAGCCAAGGGAAATACAAACCTCCTTAAATAGTTCTGAGTAACTTTCTGATCATTCCTTTCTAGCTACATTAGTTTCTGCTGAAAATTTGAGCTGTTGGCCTTACTCTACTTTTTCATCAGTAATTAGATGCATCATGGTTTAAATCAGTTCAACGTATATTTACTATGTGCGTATTTTTCAAGCACACTGATGAATGAGATGGACTTTATCTCTCCCTTTAGAGCATTTATGACAACAAAGGGGATAAAGACAAAGGTTAGACTGTTATGTGATAACGTCTCTAACAAGAGAAATTCTGGATGCTGTCAGAGCATATATGAGAAGTACTAAACTGATATTAGGAGATCAGAAAAAGCTTTTAGCAGGAGTTCATCTAAGCTACAAATCTGAAGCAAGTCACAGAGGGGAAGAGACAGGGGAGCAGCAGGTACCAAGGGAAGGAGACAAGATTGCCTGATGTATCCAGTTCACATGGAGTGTGACTGTAAAAAAGATTTATGCTGCAGGGATGAGTGAGAGTTGGAATAAGCAGCTCTTCCCTGGCTTTGTAAAAGTAGGCGGGAAGTTGGAGGGAATTGCTTGAGCAGAGTGGTACTATGGTGATACGGCTGTGGCTGGAGGATGGAGAATGGCCTGGAGGGGCTCGCTGCTCAGAGACGGGGCACTTCTTAGGACACTATAAAGCTTTCCCAGGGAATCTACCACTGGTAACCTGTTACTCCAGGTTCTTACTTCAGACAGGTAGTGTGCTCTCAAGCCTCCTAGGTTATGTTAAGAAACAAGAGCCAGGTAACGTTTTTTTCCCTGAAACCATCTGTTTGCTAATGTAAACAATAAACTGTCTTTTCATTTGGGGGTATTGAAAAGATTGTAAAGAGCAAATAATTTAAAATGTTTTTTAAAAAATTCGAACGAGGTTTTATCATGTGTTTATAGTTAGACAAAAATTGGCACCAAGAGGCTAGCCTGAGTATTGCACCTGAAGGAATATTGACTGTTGAGGCAAACCTAGGCATTTTCCTTGAAAACAGCAATCAGCCCAGAAGAGCATTGCCTTAGGTCTGTTTTAAGACAATACAACTAGTGGCCATATACATATATAATTTCTCATATAATTTCTGGTCATATACTCATATAATTTCACACCCTGCCTACCTTTGTGCACCTGTACTGTTTGCTTATAAATGCATGAGATAATTCTAGAAGTTATCCTCAATTAGAATGCAGCATGATGTGTTCACTATATATGAAATATGTCTACCTTACCAGCCTAGCACACTGAAACACTAAGGGGATATGAAGTTGGGTTTATTTTTTTTAAAAACTTTTTCATCCACAGAACAAATTACACTGTTAACAACTGGATGGGCCCTGAAAATTTTATATATGTATAGACACACATATACATATGTATGTATATATGCATATATAATATATAGTACTCAGAAGTGTGATTTCTGTATTCTTCCTGTATTCTGGCTATCTGAAGAATGTCTATTCAACACTGCTTAGAAATGCAACTTCTAAGCTCCAATCTTGAAGATGTGTGGAGTTTTTAATTAGTGACTATTGTGGTTATGGAGGAGGATTGAGTGTTAAAAAAGAAATGGGAAAAAAACCTTCAGAGTAACATTTGAGGATTGGGATCAAAGGGGTGCTTTCTTACAGTTCATGTTAAATTAGTATCAACAAAAGATAAGTAATACATTTTTCCTCTCTTTCCTTGATTTCTCTGAACATGTTCACCATGGCTACCAGACACATTCCTCAATTGTGTGAATTCAGGGGAAAGTAGAATCTTTTGGGAGGAATTGATGCCAGAGCTTAGAAGTCACACGAGTCTGTTGTTAGAACTTGATGTATTTCCATCACCTCTGCCGCCAGCCCCACATGATGGCTTACTATGAGCCAAGAACAGAGTTAAAATATATACAAAAATATTTAATTCCAGTAAACAAAAATTTATGTTCCTCGCACTGGCTGGACACTTGGAGGATGATTTAATTGTATTATGTAGGTTATTCTTTTCCATCTGTCAAGGTTACTGTTTCCCAGGGGATTTTTTTGGTTTTCCTCTACACAAGGGTTCCATAGGTAACATAAGACACAGTCTGAGCCTGCAATGTGAAACTAGAAAAAATCAGATAAGAGCTTTGGTATATTTATAGTTATATAAACATAGGCACCAAAGGGACATACTTCATCCAGTTTTTTCCTAAACTTGAAAATACTGTCCTGAAACTTGCAGCTGAGATGTAGTACGAGAGGGACTGATAGGTAATAAAATAAAAACTTAAATTCTCTGTAGGCGTGTATCTTTAACAAAAATTATGCAATTGAATTTTCCTAAAGTAACTTCAACTACATAAGTTTTTCTTTTGTTCTTTGTCAGATCCCTGAAATAGCCCTAGTCTCAAAATTTATATTATTGCTAATTAGAATCCTGTTCTCAAATTTTTTTGTAGATGATTCAACCATTTTTTAGTTTCTGCAGATAACTAAAATTACTACAGTTTCTTCTACCAACAATAGGCCCAGACTACTAATTTAAGGAGGAAGTTTGATGTTAGAAAAAAACAAAAACAAAAGCAAAATTGGAGTGTTGTAGCTATTTCCACTTTCATATTTTTATCTTTCTTTACTTAGATCTCACATTGCATTGCAAAAAGCTCACTCTGGTAGTAAATAAGCAAATTTAGGGGAAACCTGCATGCTACATTTTTAGCATACAAAAAGTATAGAATTCTGGCTTTATTTTTTTCTTCATTAAGATAAGCAGGGTAAGCTGGATTCTTTTCATACTTCAGTTTGACTATTCAACAGTCTAATTTTAATTAATTTTCAATGAAATATCTACAATGATAATATTAATTGTATCTTAGATTTCAGAAGTTTTTTTTTTTTTTTTTTTTGAGACAGAGTCTCACTTTGTCACCCTGAATAAAGTACGGTGGCCTCTTCATAGCTCACTGCAACCTCAAACTCTTGGGCTCAAGCAATCCTCTTGCCTCAGCCTCCCAAACACTGGGACTACAGGCTCATGCCTTGATGCCCGGCTAATTTTTCTATTTTTATTAGAGAAAGGGTATCGCTCTTGCTCACACTGGTCTTAAATTCCTGAACTGAAGCGATCCTCCCACCTTGGCCTCCCAGAGTGCTGAGATTAAAGGTGTGAGCCACCATGTCTGGCCTGTTTTTTTCACAAAATTTTTTCTATGACTGTCTTGTCTTCTATGGGAAAACTTTTGTGATCCTTGAACTTTTTCTGGAAAAGATGCTGCAGGCCATAAATATAACATCTACAATAATATGACATATGCACATTTCTTTGAAGAAGAATAGCTCCACTGTTATAAAAAAAAAGGATAAAAAGTCTGATTCTCAGGCTAGGAAATTATTTATGCAATATTATTTTTATTTTATTTTATTTTTATTTTTAAATAATTATAGATTTGCAGAAAAGTTACAAAGAAGAAACAGAGTTTCCATATACCTTTCAGTCTGGTTCTCCTAATGTTAATATCATATATTATTAAATATAATAAGGTATAATCAAAGTAATCAAGTATAATAATCAAAACCAGGAAATTGACTTTGGTACAATACTGTTAACTAAACAGTAAACCTTATTTGAAATCTGTCAGTTTTTCCACTAATGTCCAGCTCCAGTCCAGAATCTCACATTGTTTATAGATGCAGTCCCTAACCCCAGCCACAGACCGGTACAGTTCCGTGGCCTGTTAGGAACTGGGCCACAGTCGTTCCCCATCCCTGGCATCACCGCCTGAGCTCCAGCCCCCGCCGCTCCCACCTTCCCACCCTTGTCCGTGGAAAAATTGTCTTCCATGAAACAGTCACTGGTGCCAAAAAGGCTGGGGTCTGCTGCTTTACGGTATTCATGTATCCTTATTCTCCTTCAGTCTGTGACAGTTCCTGGATGTTTTCTTGCCTTTTGATATTGTGGCACTTGTGAAAACTACTGATCAATTATACCATAGACTATTACTCAAATGTCTGATGTTTTTCCATGATTATAATGAGGTCATGCATTGTTGGCAAAATGCCACAGAAGGGTATTGTGTCCCTCTCAGTGCACCATATTGTAACGGACATGGGGCCAATATGTCTTATCGCTGATGCTGCCACCTTGGCCACTTGGTTAAGGTGGAGTCTGCCAAGTTTCTCCATTGTAAAACTAGTATTTCCCTCCAGAATTAGCTTTAGACAAAGATACATGTATTTCGTCTTAATTTACTAAATATTATGTATTCACTATACTCTTTTATGTCTCAGAGGTTTTTTTGCCTAAAATATTATTATACTGGAACCTATCCCTCATTTCAACCAATGTGCTAAGAATTAATACAGTGTCCTTTGGAGATTCTTGGATAAAAGTCACTTTTTAACTGGAAATGATCACTCTATCTCATTTTAAATAAGAACATAAATAGAATGGTTAAAAGTAGATTGGCAACATGTGCTCATTTCACACCCAGAACTACAAGGACATCTGTTATATATGTGACAGGCCAGGCCTGAAATCTGGTTCTCTCAGAACCAGACAGTGTTTGCCCAATTTAGCCTAAGTCAGCCTGATTAAACAAAGAACACATTTATCACTTGCCACCTGTGTTGGCTGTTAAACTAACTAGATGGACAACCACCCATTGATAAGGGCAATAAATAACTTTTTAAAAATTGTCACATTCGTAATTTTTTCTGTTTATATAAGGGGGGGACCCTTGACATGCTAATGATTCTGGATCCGTATGCTGTAATTCAGTCTCATTAATCTGCATGTGATGATGAAGTCTGTCCACCAAAGCAGAGAATGACGGCAACCTTTACGAAGGGGTTTACTGACTTTTTACTTTTTTTTATTTTTTTTTCTGAATGTCAGTGCTATCATCCCTGACACAATGTGCCATGAGCAAATTGGCCATTTACAGGTGTAGAAGTAAATAGGTAGGGGAAGGTATACTAAAGAAATATGTGTCTCACATGCCCCCCCGAGCCCCATTTTCCTCTTTGACAAATGGGAATAACCATATACCTATCCCCTCATGTCACTGTGAGGATGTTGATAATTTTTGTTTAGTAACTGACCCACAGTGAATACAAGGAAAAATCCTAGCTTGTCATTTTTATCACTTTGCCATCTTTCATGCCTGAGGATCAGATTTGGGTGCAAAAGACAAGAAAATGGAGGTGGAGGCTTACCTGAATGTTTCTGTTTAATTTGCAGGAAGTTTCTGGAAAACTCTTTTATACAAAATAAGAATTCAGTAGCATTTGTCAAATGATATTCCATCATCTGCATGTAGTCATGGACTAAAGCTGCAGTCCCCAGCCCCCGGGGCCACAAACCGCTACTGGCCATGGCCTGTTAGGAACTGGGCTGCACATCCAGAGATGAGTGGCAGGTTAGTGAGTAAAGCTTCATCTGTATTTACAGCTGCTCCCCATTGCTTTCATCACTGTCTGAGCTCTGCCTCCTGCTAGGTCAGCAGCAGCGTTAGATTCTCATAGGAGCGCAAACTCTACTGTAAGCTGCGCATGCAAGGGATATAGGTTACGTGCTCCATATGAGAGTATAATGCCTGATGATCTGAGGTGGAGCTGAGGCAGTGATGCTAGCACTGGGGAGCGGCTGCAAATACAGATTATCATTAGCAAAGAGGTTTGACTGCACAGAGTCCATAATAAATCAATTGTTTGAGACTCATATCAAAACCCTATCAGTGAGTGGCAAATTACAATTAAGCTGCATCTGGTGGCAGGCTTTAAATCAGAATCAGACACTTAATTTAGTCCATGCGTGGCCTGCCCACTATTTTATTTACCACTTCCATCTGCACCTCTTTTCCACACTGCACACCTGTCTCAGTGACAGTTTTGGTAAGCCCGCAAGCTAACCTACCAAAATGAGTAAAAAAACAAATGTCATTGGGGAGCTTCTTTGAAAAGGGAGAAAGACCCAATAATGACACAGCAGAAGACACTAAGACTGCCAACAAAATGAAAGCTGCATTTAAAATAAAATGCCAAGAGTCCTGCTTAAATTATGGGTTCATTGCAACAGGTGATTAACATTTTGTATAATTATGTGGTGACTGACTGTCCAAGGAAGCCATGAAACTTCAAAATAGCTTGGCCACATGGAGACCAAGCGCCACGCATTAAAAGACAAGCCTTTGGAGTTTTTCAAAAGAAAAAAAAAATGTGAACACAAAGAACAGAAACAATTACTGAAGGCCACCACTTCCTCAAATGTGTCTGCACTGAGAGCATCACTTTTAGTGGCTAACCACATTGCTAAAGCTAAAAAGCCCCTTACTTTTGGTGAAGAGCTGATCCTACCTGCTGCTAAGGACATTTTCCATGAACTTTTAGGAGATGTTGCAGTTCAAAAGGTGGCACATGTTCCTCTTTCGGCTAGCACCATAACTAGACGAATTGATGGAATAGCAAAGGATACTGAGGCACAATTGTTAGAGAGGATTAATGAGTCACCATGGCACGCAATCCAGGTTGACGAGTCTACCAATGTTGACAACAAGGCAACAGTGTTTGTTTTTGTACCATATATTTTTCAGGAGGATGTGCGTGAGGATATGTCATGTGCATTTTTATTGCCAACCAACACCACAGCTGCAGAACTATTCGAGTCTTTGAATGATTAGATATCAGGAAAACTGAATTGGTCGTTTTTTGTCTGCATATGCATGGACAGAGCAGCTGCCATGACTGGATGGCGTTCTGGTTTCACTGCTTGGTTCAAGGAGCTCACTTCTGAGTATGAGTCCATGCGCTGTGTCATCCATAAAGAAACGCTGGCTAGCTGAAAATGTCACCTAAACATTTTGCAGGATGTGATTAAAATTACAACCACGTTAAAGTACATGCCCTTAACTCACATCTGCTTGCACAGCTCTGTGAGGAGATGGAGGCAGAGCACACATGTCCTCTCTTGTACACAGAAGTGAGATGGCTTTCTAAAGGTAGATCACTGGCCAGAGTTTTTTAGTTGCAAGAGCCACTCCAGAGAATGGCTGGCATCACATTTCAGTGACACCAAACAGGTCACAAAACTTACTTACTTGTGTGACATATTCAACCCGCCCGACAAACTCAATTTGTCACTTCAGGAGAGAACGACAACTGTGTTCAAGTTGGCAGATAAAGTGACTGCATTCAAAGCCAAACTGGAATTATGGGGGTGGCAAATGAACATTGAGATTTTTGACATGTTTCAAACATTAGCAGAGACTTTGAAAGAGACTGAGCGAAAGCCTTCTTTCTCCCAGTTGGTACCTGATCACCTATCTCAGCTTTCAAAAGAGTCTGAGCATTACTTCCCAACCATGAAAGGCCCCCAAGCTGGGAAGGAATGGATCCGTGACCCATTTGTGAATAAGCCAGGTGAATCAACTCTGAATGTGCATGGAAGAGGATCAACTGCTTGAGATCTCAAATGACCATAGCCTTAAAAGTATGTTAGACAACTTCAAATCTCCATACGTTCTGGATTAAAGTCAAGGCAGAATATTCTGAGATTGCCACAAAAGCACTAAAACTCCTGCTTCTATTTCCAACATTCTATCTTTGTGAAGCAGGGTTTTCTGCAGTGACAGCAACCAAAACGAGATTACGGAGTAGACTGGACATAAGCAACACACGTCTCCCACCACCCCCAGATGGGATCGACTAATTGCAGGTAAACAAGCTCAGGGCTCCCAGTGATTCTGCATTATGGTGAGTTGTAAAATGATTTCATTATATCTTACAGTGTAACAATAATAAAAATAAAGTGAACAATAAATGTAACGCACTTGAATCACCCTGAAACCATCCGTGCCACTCCCACCCGGGTCTGTGGAAAAATTTTCTTGCATGAAACCTGTCCCTGGTGCCAAAAAGGTTAGGGACCAGTGGACTAAAGGACAACGATACTGAGGTGTGCTTCAAAGGAAATTTGCCTATTATTCAAGAACATGGGTTCATGGGCAAATACACCTGGAAAGAATGCAAGCTCCATGATGGACCTTTCAACTTTACTTTGATATCCAGTGTCTAGCATAGTGCCTGACATATTGCATGTGTCTAAAAAATATTTTAGATAAATGTTCTAATATAATATTTTGTTCTATAAATAATAGCACAGGATCTTAAATACATGGTTTATTTACCATTATGTGAGATAGAAGACTTATATACAGATCCCATATTAAGGCTTAGCTAAAGAGTAGGGTGGTTTCATGTCACATACTTCACTTATTTTAAAGAGAGTGACTTTTGTGCTCCTTATAGGTAAGACAAAACTGATATTAAGATTGTATTGCTTTTGCATTATGGTGCAATCGTTTTACTTGCATTATCTCATCTACTCCATTATAAACTTTTGAAGTAGGTGACAGTGTCTCTATTTTATAGATGAAAAACTGGAGGATCAGAGATAACTTGTCTAAAACAACACATCAGTAGATATAAAAATCAAGATTTGAAGTTATACCTGTCTCCAAAGACCATATATATTCTTGAGTAATACTAATGCACTTGTCCACTCTTCTAGACTCCATAGAGTATTATATTATTTTTCCCCCAGCAGAATAAAATAATCTCCATGAGGGCAGACCCTGTCTTATTCATTGCTATATCATACTGCATGTCAGTTACTGGAAATTCAGTTAATAATTTGTGAGTAAAGAACAGAGTGCAATAGATTTTATTTAGCCATTTATTTGTATAGCCTATTATAATTTGTGTTTTTGTATTTTAAATCTTATTTCTGCTTCTGATGAAGTAGATACAGATTTCCTTTCAGGCCACCAGATATCTGATTTGGCTATTCGAGCAATCAGCAAGCTGTGCATAATGATGAATATACTAGTAAGCTTTACTTCCCCGTTAAGTGTATCCAAGTAAAAGCCCTGAAAGTCACACAGTTCTTTCCACTTTAAATCTGACACCTAATATATTAGGTATTAGAGTGTTTTGTGCTTACCTTTAGCTCTTCTTTAGTTTAGGTGATTAAAAAATGCCTGTTGCTGTCTGTATGTGCAGCATGCTTCATTAACAGTGATTTATTTGGGAGGTTAGCAGAACTGGCACCCTGTAGCACACCAGTGGGCAGAAGGAAAACAAACGTGAGATGATTACCAAGAAATCCTTCTTTCCTGCTCTGATGGTAGGAACCTTAAGAGAGTTTGCAAAGCTTACTTCCCAGTACCCCAGAAAGCATGGCTAAGAGTCTCTGGGAAGTGTCATTTCTCCCAAGTCCCCTGCATCCCCGAACCCCAGTGCTCAGTAGGGAATCCAAGGGCTCGTGGATTTCACCCTTTTGCACAGTATGCTCCTGCATCTGTTGGCTTCCGGAGCCAGATGTTCCCACCACTTGCCCATCTTTTTTTTTTTCCCAGTGAATTTGCCTACATAAAGCTATGTTCAACTTTTTCTAGCAGAATCCAATCATATGGATTTTCTCTCATATTCCTTTCAACAACCCTGTATCTTCACTGTCACTTTACCAAAGAGGAAAGTGAGGATAACAGAGGTTAAATGACTTGCCCAACAACAACAGCTGAGTAGTAGAGCAGGGATTTAAACTAGGCTTGTGTGATTCTAAAGTGAATGATCCCAACCACCCTAGGGAAGCAAAGGAAGTTTTATTTTGCTTGCAACCTGTATTGATTTTGTCATGTCTACTTGAAATGCTATGTTGGTAAGATTCTGGGGCTGCCTTTGAGCTAAGCAGAAAAGAGTGACATAATCAATTAGCATTGCTTTCCTTAGGAGTGGAAAGGAGGAACAGAGGTGCCATGTATTTTTCTGTCTTGAGCTATGATCTATTTTTGTTCTTGTTTTTTATTATAATGACAATGTAATAATATAGGAATGTCATTGTAAAGGAAGGATGAAGTATCTGAGATGCAGTGTAAATACAAGATAAACACCATATATTTTGTATATACTACAATTGCCTGCTATTCTAATAATAAGCTTACATATAGCTATTGGGACGATTTCAAAAGAGTGGTTAAATATCCAAACTCTGAAGTCAAACTTTCAGGGTTCATTTTGGGGTGATGGAAATATTCTACATCTTGATCGTGATGGTGGTGGTTATATGACTGTATACATTTTTGAAATCTCATCAAACTACACATCAAAAGGATGCATATCAATATGTAAAATACACCTCAATAAACTTAGGAGGAATAATTCAGAGTTAAGGTCCTGTCTACATTTCTTATCAACTCTAACTGAGGGCAATTTACTTAACCCATAAAGTGAAAATAATGTTTTCTACCTTAATGGGTGGTGTTAAAGATTATATGAGTTAGTACATTATAGGGACTACTACATATTAAGTGCTCTGTAAAGAATATCTATTATTTATTATTTCCCCAGTTATTTTGTTTTATATTCTACCATTACATTGTCTCCAACATTGCTTAATAGTTTAATCACATATCCTTTTATGTTGCTGATGTACTGCCTGCATGGTACTGTGCACTCTCACAAACACCTAAGCTTCATGTATATGGATAATTGTGGGGGAAAAAATATAGCTTTGAATACATGGTTTTTCTGTTTTCAGCTAAATTATGTTAGAAGATTTGAACCATTTAAGTCTGTTTTTCAACTGAATTTTTAATATCTATATGCCCTAAATAAATAATACTTACTAAAACTGATGGACTTACAAGGTGTGTTTGAACATATCAAAAGCATTGGATATGGTAGAGTGTTTAGGATGAATTTTGTGAAATATATTTAGAAACCTAAGCAAATAAATGGGAAATTATTAACTCTGAGAAAAAAACAAGTTCTACAGAAAAGGGAATGTAAGCAGTATCCTCTTAGGTTCAGCTGAAAAATAACCAAATTATGTGCTATCACTAAATTAGGACAGTAGTTTAGCAAAGTATGTTTGCATTTGTGTATGTGTGTCTTTCATTGGGAGTGATTATGTAAGAGAGCCGAATTATCATCATCTAATAAGAAACTAATACACATAGACCAAAAAAATCAAGAAATATTAGTATAAGCATTTACAAAAAATTATCAACATTGAGATACCCAAAAACAGCTTGTTGCCCCTGGAAAGCAATTCCCTCAAGGGATTTGCCTGTAGTATTTAGTATTAGTATTTAAGCTATGTTCATGTATTACTTTAGCAAAAGTAAAAATTAAATGAAACTTTAAAAAGTTGTACAATAAGTGATTACTTAGTAGAGGCTATGGATAGATAATATGTATTGGTGGCTTAGGATTAAATTTCCAATAATAATGTCATGTATAGAATTTTAAAGCAGTATATCTCAAATAACTTTGATGGATGGGAAGACAATGTAATCTGAGAAATTGTTAGAAGCCTCAGATGGCTCCAAGGATGACAAAGGTATGGTGACCACCCTTCATTTAACTAATTGATTATCTTTGAAAATAATACAACTGTTCCTGATAGAATAATGCAACTCCAAGTTTCAAGAATCCTTAGCAGCTGCATGGCCCAGTCCCCTCTTACATCAGTGAAGAAACTTGCCCAGCAAGTAAATAACAGCACTGAACCTGGAACCCAGTTATGCTGCGTCTTAATCCAGTGATCTTTGAAATACCCACAAGGTGATTGTTGGGATGGCTTCAGGTTTTTGAAAAGAGTTTCCTCAGTAGCAAAGTGCAAAGGTCTAACATGAAAGTAGAATAAGGTTTCATAAGCAGAAGGTGTATTGAGAAATTGGTAGTGGATATGTACTTGAGAAACTTCAGTAAAAGATTCTTCAAAATTAATCTGTATAACTCTGTTGGCTCTCAGACTGCATAAAAGAGATCCTTCAGTAATTGAAATGATGATATATTCACTGGCTGGCTTTTGTTTCAGGATGTCTGCCTAATGTAATCTTTGTATTTCTGGGTTAGAATCATCATAAGTGACAGACACTATTTTGCCTAGAAAGTCTTTAAAAATGAGGGAAAGTTGTGTACCTTAGCTGACCTTCCATCATTCCTCAAGGTCCTCTCTAATGTGGTCTTATGATGGAAACAGAGTCCAAATCAGCCATCATGTAGGTGAGTAGGCTCTAAATGAAGGATTCCATCTTATACATGTCTATCTCTTGGTTAATAGATACGATTTCCCAGATACATTATCCAGTTCCCTTATAGCTTCTGTTCTTTTTCACTGTTCTCTGTTCTCTTCATACTTTTAGATGCTTGAGACAAGCAATCCAATGAGAGAAACCAAGTAACACACATTTTCTCACCATTCCTAGCAGATGACTGACTGCAGTCTCCAGTGAAGTAGGGAAGACATCACATGGAGAAATGAAAATGTGTCCTTTCTAGTAGAGTATAAAGCTGATAAAAGGAGAAAATCTAGTAAGCTAATTTGATTGACTGATGTAATATGAATTTTCATTATCCAAGAAGAGTCTATAGGCCTGCTACCATAATCACAGAAAGTATAGATTATCTGTACTACTCATTTGACATGTAAACCAACTTATGTAGTCAGTAATCTTTTCTACTTAGCTGATTTGTAGTGTCCTTGTGGGCAGAGACCTTGACCCAAAACTCTTTTTCTTTTGCATATTACCATTTGAATAATGGACACTCAATAAATATCTGTTGACTGAACATTAAGATTTGACTGTAAACCATTTTCTCTTAAAACGATTGGCACATTGCTTTCTAAGGAAGTCTGTTTTCTCTCTTGCTTTCGGTTCTGTTCACTGCTTCCCCGCCATTGTGATTGACTGCACCCTTCATTAGCTAATTGTAGAGTTAGAAAACACTCACCTATGTAACTGGGAATGGAGGATGATCCTTCTTAAAATCCCTGCCTTAAGAATGGTAGCTCTCTAAATAATAATTAGCAAGAAAACAAACGTTCATGTTGTTCTTACACTTAGGGAGAGAGGAATTTACTGACGGTTATGCTGCTGTAAGAAGACTTCCGAACTAACACTAGTGAAACGTAGGCACCTGACAGTCTCAGCTCCGAAACCCACACTGTCCTTTGCACTGTAAATGTTATCGATTCTGCACTTTGGCTTACTGGCATCTGGCATCGCTTCTGCAGAAGGACAACACGAAAGCAGCGTTAGAAAAGAGTCACCATGAGAAGGTTATGTCACATTTTAAAAGACACATTGCTTTTGGAAGAGTTTATTACTTTTAGGAAAAAATTCGGTACTTGAAATATGAAGGCATAAATTTGAATACTAGCTCTATTGATTGCTAGATATTTCACCTTGGAGAAATCTCATTGCCTCTCATATTCTAATTTTCAAGGTTGTAATTGTACACAGGATGGTGATGTCTGACCCCCAAAGTTGTTATAAAGGCTAATCAAGAAGTGAGTGTGAAAGCACATAGTAGGTCCACAGAAGATATTAGTTACATTTATTCTTTCATCTAGATCAACTGTTGATTGATTGGCTACTCTGGCATTCACTATTCTATGTGCTTCAGAAATATCAGTGAAGAAAACAGAGATGCCTACTTTCATAAAGTTAAAAATCTATTTGGCAGTGGGCAGAGGGCAGAATTTGAATCCCAAGTCTGAACAACAACAATGATAATATTCACTCACAAAACAAGTCAATTAACATTGATAGTATGCTTATGCAGAAGATAAGGGCTTATGGCATGCTCCCCAACATACGGAGAAGCAAACACATTTACAGAGATTAAGTGGCTTTCCCAAAGTCAAATAATTTGTGAACAAACCAGGAAGAAAGAATTCAATGTGCTTGATTCCAAATCCAGTGTTCTCCCATTCTCTTTTGCTGCCATGAAGCCTTAAAAAATGCGTTATATATTGAAAGTATACTTAGTAATTAGAGATGTAACTAACTTGTTGACCAGAGGAAAAAAGAAAAGAGATAAAATAGATATTCTCTGCTTTAATGCAAATCTCCATATGGGAAGATCAAATCTGTTCAGGTCCTTTCTCTGTTTAAAGTCATTTCTCCTTCCTCTTAGCCTCCGTAATCACATCCAAAATCTTTAGTATACATTCAATGTTGATTAGAGACCAGTCTGCTGACTTACTTATCTTCTAGCCTCTTTTCCTCTCTGCCCTTACTCACAACATCAGGCAAGGCTGTGCTGTTTTGTCTAACAAGGGTTGCTACCACGTGTCAACTGTGCTGGTACCTGTTCTCCATGCCTTTCAGACTTGATCTTTACAGTAGGCTTGGTATTATTGCCTGTATTTTGTAGATGAACCACACAGCTAGAGAATAGGAGGTCCAGGATTAGAGCACAAGTCTGACTCAGTGGACTGCCCTTTTCATTATCGTGGGTTACTATGACTCGCACATACTCTCTAAGTTCTCACAGCTTTGTGCCTGCTTTCCTTAACACTTGGCTTGGAATGCCCTTCCTGTCTCTTATTTATCTCTTTAAGACTTAGTTCAAACTGTTATCCCCTTTGGAGAGCTCTCTTGAAGCCCCTGCCCCACTCCACCTCCTGGCTCAGATGATATTCTTTTTCTTCATTAGCACCTTGTACTTAATGGACTTATTACACACATTGCACTGAATTGTAATTCCTGGTTTGTTTATCTCTCTCACCAAGTAAACTGTGAGCTCCTTGAAGACAAGGCCCAACCTCCCTTCCCTCTGTACACCCAACACCTAGCACTGTCTCTACCACACAGTAAACACAGTTACTTTTTTGTTGAGCTGAATGAATACTATTTGAGTACCAGCAAAATTTTAATTTGGCAGAGTGCCAAAACAGATAAATATATGACCAGGACCTCTGCATAGATTTTTGGAAACTAAGACTGTTAAAGGAAAACTGAATCGTGCCTCTTTATTTTATTTATTTTTTTGAGACAAAGCCTCACTCTGTTCATAGCTCACTGCAACCTCAAACTGTTGGGCTCAAGTGATCCTCCTGCCTTAGCTTCTCAAGTAACTGGGACTGCAGGCATGTGCCACCACACTCAGCTAATTTTTCTATTTTTTTTTTGTAGAGACAGGGTCTTACTTGTGCTCAAGCTGGTCTCAAACTCCTGGCCTCCAGAAATCCTCCTGCCACAGCCTTCCAGAGTGCTAGGGTTACAGGCGTGAGCCATGGCACCCAGGCTGAATCATGTTTTTGTTTTTTAGTTTTGTTGTTTGTTTGTTTGTTTTTTCCCAGCACTTTATACTGAGGTCTTCAGAATAACAAATAGTATCAGAATTGTTTGAAGGGTTGAAAGAAGTTTTATTCTGTACAGGAACGTGAAAAAAATGTCTTGTACAGTTCTTGATTATTTATTTCCTTCCAGCTCAGTCAGAGAAAGCAACCAAGTCCTCTTTCATTATGTGGCTTCTTTCCCAGGATTTATTTACGAGTCTCATTCTTGGGCGAGATCTCAAAGTTAGTGCTGAGTACACTACCTTTGCTACAGTCACCTTCGGATAAACCAGAGAGGGCTCAGTGCTGCAGGGGAGATCTATTGCCACCATAACTCTCCGCTCATCCTGCAGCTTTCTTTCTGGCTCTGGCAGAAAACGGAAATTATGAAACTTTGTATCCTGCACACCACAGCCACATGAGATTCATGAATCTTTAGCTCCCTTCAGGAAACATGGTGCTTTGGTTACCACCGCCCACTAGACAAATTACTGTCAGTGACCCCATTATTTCTGATTAGTGAGGGTGAACCTTACCTACCTGAATGTAAATCAATGCCAGTAGGGTTCTTGAATTTCTCCATCCTTAAAAATCTACAGCTCTTAACAGAACGTGCACCGTAAAGAGTATCATATCATGAATTAATTCTTTAGCATGTAATTGGATACATTTCCCAAGCTAATTTTAATTGCTTCAAAAAACTGCTTAACATTGTAGATCAATCCTCAGGTCCGAGATGACATTTCCCTCGCAAAATTAATTATTAATACCCTGATCATTTGCTTAAGACATTAATAGTTTTCATTGATCAGCATATCCTGTTTATCTAAAATGGCCTAATCACCATGCATGTCAGAAGAGTATCTGAACATATCCAATTAGAGATGCTACCTGCCTTCAGCCATATCAGCAGATCAGAAGTTAAGAATCCCTTTTGTCTTCACAACATATTAAGTCTGGCTTTATCAGAAACTAAGCTATTTCAGGGCACAAAAGAAAGGCGAGTTCTCTAATGATGGTTCTTCACTTTCTATTAGCTTCTTGGCAAACATAAAAGCTTTTCAGTGACCATGTGGTTTAAATTAATGCTAAGAGCCCTTGATTAACTAACTAGCTTGTGTTGGTTCATGTTTTCATGGAAGCCTGTAGTTTGCTCAGGTGTTTTTCTTGTAAGTGGAAATGAAATGAGAAGCTTCAGGTTATTATCAGCTTAAAAATATTAGGGTTCCCACAATGTATACGTGTAACTAAGCATCATATGCTACACCATAACTATATAAAATTTTTATTTGTCAATTTCAAAATAACATAAATTTAAAATATTTCAAATATAAAAGCTAAAAAGTATATTGAGATTAAAATAATATCCGGCAATGTATGGTGCTGTGTAGTTTTCAAAGAGGTTTTATTTACTTATCCAGGAGGTTTCCCTTGAAACAAGCTTCAGGGGGAGGCAGGGTGGGGCGGCCTTCCCAGAACCACACACAGCTAGTTATTTCCAGAGTTGTAAATAGAATGCGAATCTCCCAGTTCTCTAGATTTCTCAGTTACTATTTGATGAACTGATGAATAGGCAGCATCCTGCTCATCTTTCAAACCCAGGGGCAGCTCATTTCCTTTATGAAGACTCCGAGGCAAAATGTTTCCTTGATCATGGCATTATTATATTGCAATTACATAAAATTGTGGGTAACTGCCCCCACTGGAGTAGGAGATCCTAGAGGATAGAGATGGTGTCTTTTTCATTTGGGCAGGTCCGGTGCCGCGCCTCAAGTCTGGCAAACAGAAGGAGCTCCAGCAATGCATCCATACACAGCTGGCTGGCAGAATGGGTGGGAGACAGGATGGGGTGGGAGACAGGATGGGGTGGAAGAGAGGAAGCACAGTGAGAGTTCTACTTTACCGAGGTCGTGTTGCAAACCTTCAGCTCCGTGGGCCATTTGGCTTTTCTTGAGTCAAGCAGTATTTCAAAAATATTTTAAACTCATTTCTGACATTTAAAACTTGTGATATTTTCAAAATATAATAGTATTTTCAACTTTTCTTGGAAAAGTTGTGGCTGCCCCTTCATCCCTGAGCCTGTGCCCCACGTGTTACTCATCTGTGTGAGTCGAAGAGCACCTGTGCCCTTTCAGCCAGGACATGCTTCTCTTCTCCAGAATGCCAGTGTCTGCCCACTGGTTTCACTCATTTGATTACTTGTTTTGTAGATTTTGATACACAGAACGAGTGGCCTCTCTTTATCATAGAATTCTCCTATTTTAAGATTCCTGACTAACCGAACTATTACTGTTTTTAATAATGCTCTGAATTCTTCCAAATGAATCTAGTAGGTGCCTGCTTATAGTTGGGAAGATTTCTCTAAGTAGCACTGGAGCTGCATATTTCTGTTGCATGTTAGAAAAGAACATGAAGCTTAGGGGAAAAAATGTTTGAATTGGTGAATTAATTGAATTTTCCCACACATAACTCCATTCTAAAAATTGGGAATTTCTCCTTAAGACCCCGAGTGCTAACTCTATCTTGTTCTGGGGCAAGTCATTTATATTTGCTTTTTTCGGTGTATTACTAACTGGAAAGTAAATAAAAATGGGGACCGGACACTAAGGGATGAGGAAGAAACTTTTAAAGGTCAATCCATTCCCCTGCCTTCAGATTGGTTTGTGCCAAATCAGAAACTGTTCTTGTCTTCACTCAGTAGCCACAGGGCACACCAGCTCCAATTCCTCCCCGAGTATTATTTGGAAGAAAAGAATAGGAGGCTTATTTGCTTCGTATTGATAATTTAACATGCTTCTCTCTTCTCCTTCAATAGTACTTTTCCACAAGTGAATTTTATTTATATTCAAGTAAAGATAAATTTGCAAAGACCACAAGGAGAAGTATTCCCAAATCTCATTGTATGTCTCTTCTTTCCCACAGATTAAAGGTTGTACAAAACTTAAAAGAAGCAACGATTCCATTCACCTGTTATTGGACTTGAAACTCCTTTGACCTCAGAAACTGAAGATGAGGTTGCCATGGGAACTGCTGGTACTGCAATCATTCATGTTGTGCCTTGCAGGTAGTGTCATTTTAAAACTTTTTGATTTAAAAATGCCACTGTATTTCACACTAATTCCAAGGTGGGCCTTCACTTTAGATGGCAATGATAAAATCGTAAGAGCGCACACTACTATGACTACTATTTGCTGACGCTGTTGAATACACCTTCCAGATGGTCTTTCAGTGGCTCTTTTCATGGTGATGTATCCAGAGATAGACATTGATGTTTCACCTGTCTATCTGGTCCTTTTAGAGTTGTCTGAGCCATTATTTAGTTTGAAAGTTGTTATTTTGCTCATCCCAGTGTTCAATTGCACAGAGATGTTGGGCAATAAAACCGATAATATAGAGTATTGCCTACTTTGATGTCAGTGGATGGAAGTTTATCTAGGTAACTCTTTCAGTGTCTTTGTTGATATGGCCCCATCTTTTGATATTGACTTTCTTTTTCAATTCAGGGCACCTGTAGTTTAGCAGGAGCTAGGAAGCAAAAGGCAGGGAGTTTTTATCATATACTCATGGTCAACTACTAGAAAAGGGATTTCAAAAGTTCAGTCATGCTATTTATTGCTTTCTCGGTTTTCTGGAAGATGTGAGCCTAGCAGTTGACATACATAATTCAAGTATTGATGCATTGTGAGTCCAGCATGCACTGGGTATTGGTTTCGAAGTTGGGATGGTGTACCTCTTTCCAGGTCTTTCTGCAACGAGTCTAGTTGACTTATTTTGTTATTCAGGGTGTCAGGTCCAAGTGGGGCACCTGGATCTATTTGCATTTTCACAACATGAAACAAAAATGACTTTTGGATCGCCATTATTTTGATTTATGCATTCACTCAAATAATATCACTGAGTACCTTATAACCAGCCAGTCCTGTGCTGGGATCTGGGAATATATTCCTGAATAAGACAAGACATGCTACTGCTCTCTTAGAGCTCTATTAGCTGAGTTCTATAGCTACTGAAAACTCATTACAGCAGATTGTTTGCAATTGTTATCAAGTCAAAGGCAGTAATGGCAATACTAACGTGTGGATCACTTACTACATGTAAGGCTCTACACTAAGCACTTGGTGTACTTTATCTCATTCCATTTTCCAATGACCTCTAGGACATGTTTGTTGTTTATTTTTACTCTAATCACTGTTAATGTTAATATTACTGACACATTAACGAAGTTAAGAAAGTCACCCAAGTTTACAAAGCCAATAAGTGGAAGAGCTAAGATTAAAACTCAAGCAGCCTGTTGTCTTGACCATCATACCATCAAATACAACCATCAAATACAGTCGATTTGGCCAGTGCAAATTTAGTTTTGAAATCTTGGCTTTCATTCTTTCTATGTTTTTATAAATGTAAACTCTCATTTATTTGTAATATTTATATTATTTATAATGCTCTACCCGTATATTCCAAACTTCTTGCCTTGAGTTCACAACATCCTCACTATTCCAGGATTGTGAAAAATCTCTTTTAGAGACCTTATTTATTTCCCTGATCTGGTCAGAACCTAAATCTTCCTTCCAGCAATATGCCCCAGGCTGTAATGCCTCAAGTGGTTTTCTCTGGCATCTTGACCCTCCTAAAAGATTCAACTGAGACCTCGAGCTTTAACTCCTCATAATGACTCTGGTATAAAGATACTCTTTAAACCACAATGCAGTGAATTGATTTCTTGTACTTGGCTATAGCAGTGTGCTTATATAACCCAATGGGCTAAGTAGATATCAAGAATTTAAAGGGTTGAAAATCAAGAAAGTCATTAATCTCTTCCGTTGTGTTTTGAAAAACTTGAAATTCTAAACTATGGTATGTACCTGTATCTTTCTTTATTGACTTAGCTTTTTGTAGGGAATCAGTATATTGATTGCTTTGTGAGCCTTTTTTGTAAACTATTTTACATGGCATTAATATTCCCTTACCATATGCCTCCTTCAGTGTAGGTAAAGTCAAGCTTTATTTAATGTTTTTGTTTTCCTGTTATTTGTCTTGATTTCATTAATTTACATAACACTCAGCACTCTGAATTTTGATTTTCTTAACTGCTTTAACTACTCATTTTTTTTTCCTTTTGTGTGTCATCCATAACTTTTCTATACTTCCTTAGTCTTAGATTTCTCAGTGAGTTTTTGGCAAAGAATGTATTTATGTTTGTTATCATAATCTGTTATTACCATAATCTGTGAATCTCAAATATGCCTTTTGCTGATATATTTTTTTTCAAATACAATGGAGGATGCAAATATATCAGCAGGTTAATCCTGCAAGGGATGCATCTTTTAAGGTCTGATAATTATTTTAGAACATTGATTAGTGCTTTATGGCACAATGGGGTTGTTCTTCTTTTTTGCTAAATGCTAGACTCAGCCTCTAGCAATAATTTTAAATAAATAAAAAAAAAAGAACTACTGATGTTAGTGGTCTAAAAATTCAGTCAATGCAAAGATCACTTTTATTATTCTCTTTCTTAACCAGTTTAAACCCAGGATCACAAAACCCTACTGCCTAAAAGAGCAAAGAAGCTGACCAATGAATAGAACATTCCTAAAGAATTAAAAATGTACAATATAATACGGAAGGCTAGTGACTGCTAAACTGGAGAAAACGTATCCCACCCAGATATCAACTGGTGCCGTGTCCTACTCCTGTGTGCCAGTTCTTCCAGTTTTTGAGATATTTATGCATAATCTCCTAATTCTTTCACATTGCCATAATGATTATGAATAAAAATTCAATTTTTTTTTAAAATAAAAGGGCTAGGCAAAACAAATGAAATGGTCCACAGGCTAGATACAGTTCCTAGTCCACCGCTTTTCAAAGTTTATTTCAAATGCTTGGTTTATAATAATCTATTGTATATTTCAAAATAGCTATAAGAGAATAATTCAAATGTTTTTAGCATAAAGAAAAAAATTTAAAGTGATGGTTATCCAAATTACACTGAATTGATCTTTATCAATTATATGAATGCATTAAATTATCACATGTACCATGAAAATATGTATATCTATTATATATCAATAAAAAATAAAATTAGAAAAAAAACCAGAAATGATGCCGAATGCAGTTACACCTTAGGGCTTTTACAGGAACTCCTCTTTTTGTCAAGAATACACTTGCCTCAAATGTGCCCATGACTCACCCTCAAACCTTCTATAGATCTATGCTCAAATGTCATCTGGTTAGTGAGGCATTTCGTGACCTCGGTAAATAAATTAAAATAGCAATATTCCTTTTCACCAACATCTTCTGTGCTTCTTATTGCTTAATTTTTCTTCAGAGCTCATATCAATATTTGAATAATGATATATTTTCTTTAGTTATTATTATACAAATATCTTTACCCATTAGACTATAGGTTCTATTTGGGCAGATATTTCTGTGTTTGTGTTTGTTTTGTTTTGTTGTTTAGTCCACTGCTAACTGCTGTATACCCAGCATATGGAAAATGCCAGGCACATAGTTCCATTCAAATAAATATATGTTGAATGAATGAATGTTGCATCCTTGCCAGTGAGGAGAGAGAGAGAGAAAGAGAGAACTTCAATTGCAAGCTGTACAATGGACTCAGGGTATTCTATAGTCACCTTTACACTAACTCAGTGAACTAGCCACCTATGAGGCTAATCCATACAAGTTTTTTTTTAAATTAGATGTAAATATCTAAAGTATTAAAATTGTTTTGTGTGCCTTGAGTTCTATATCTTGGTGGAATACCTCCTTGCCCATTTCTGACATTAAGTACAGCTGGAGTAGACTCTTCCCCTTCTGGACTTTTCTACTTTAGATCTTTCTCTGAGCCACAAGCAGGGGGAATTATGAGAAGTTAACCCCATCCTTGGGGGCAGTCCCTGACCAGTGGGGTATGAGAATCAGTGGATAAGTGCCTCCGTCTCCTGTCCTAAGGTAAGGCAATTCTCAGGCACATTCAACATAATTTCTTAGGTGCCCTCAACAGCACTGAATCCCGGTTGCTCACAGTAGCTCCTTCTACTTTTTTATTCTTTACTTCTGCTTCCTAGGATTACCTCCCAAATAAACTGACTGCTCCGAAGTCCTTCTCTCAGCCTCTGTTTTTGGGGGAACCCAAACCAAGAACACGCACACACTAATTAACAGCAGAGAGGCAGCACCTGGTATTGGCCATGTCAGTAAGTTAGGAAGAAACCAGACAGGAAACAGAGATTATTGAAAAGTTTGCTATGTATACAGATCCATATATGTATATATATGCATGTTCTTGCATAAATACGTGTACACAAACCACTATATATTTATGTCTGTAAACATTATCTGGGTCCTGCAACTGGATAGTTTTTCCCTTTTTACTATTTGCTAGTTTTGCATTAACCAGATGTTGAGCAAGTATTTTTGCCTCTCTGAGATTCAGTCTACACTTTGTACAAAGAAGGGGTTGAACAGATGGTTTCTAAAGTCCCTTTCAACTCTAAAAATTTACAATTCTATCTATACACATGGTTTGAGAGGCAGATATGTATGCTGATAGGGTTAGAGCTCAGCCTGGAATTTTATTCAGCTAATATGAAATTTCACATAGGTCATATGCCTTACCATGTGTTATTGATTCTGTTCACATTGGCAGCATTTGAAAAAAAGAATAAAATGGCTGGTCCATATGTTCATGTGCAGCAAAAGGCGTGAAGACATTTAAAAACTCTCTGTGAATGAGGGCAAAAATGTATGCTTGATGCTTTCTCAATTGATCTTGGTTTCAGGGAGGCTAAATTTATTCCCATTTCTGTGGTGCAGTTTACCAATTTCAGCAATTATCTCTTCTTGGGAAAGTTCATCCTCCCCAAATGCATTTTGTTGATTTGCACACAAAATCTATGCTGTTGTTGTAGCTGGGGGGTAAGCAGTGGAGAAAAGGTCCTGTATAATTCATGGGAGACATTCTGACATTGGTGAGTGTTCACAAAGAGTGGAACAAGAAGAAACCCTGGGCTGAGTAGTCAATCACAGGATGTAGCTTGAGTCTACGGTAGGAAAAAATGCAAACCAAAGGCCAATATCTTCAATCAGAGCACATATAAAGAATGCTCAGTGGTCTTCAGAAGACATATTATGTTCAAGGAGTCTCTTATAACTAACACTGAAGTGGGCTGTCTGGTTTGGTCTTATTCTAGAATTTGAGAGCACAAATACACAATAGAAGTTCCCAGTATTTGTTGTTGATGATGACAGAACCCAGTGAGCACAATTTTCCACTTAATGAAAATATTTCAACAAAGCTCAGGACCAGCCCTCAAATATTCTCCCCATTTCATAATGCCCATATATCCCCACCAGGATGGAGTGAGCCCACAGAAGTTAGTGTCAAGTCTTGACCTCACTGTGCAGTCAGGTATATTTCAATTCTCAAGACTCTCATATTTTTTCTCCAGAATAAATAGAAAAACAGGCAACATTCAGATACTTCAGAGTTCTAGACAAATATCAAATCTAGTTCTTCCTCTGTTTTTGAAAAAGTAGCAAATATTCAGTTAAGACCAAAAGAGAGTTGAGTCAATGTCAGTTTTCATTTAGTTACTGCAAAACATAGTCCTACAGTGACCTCTTATTTTATTGTTTGTCTTTCTAAGAACCTGGCTTGCCAATGCTTTTACAATCACACCGACTGAAGCCAAAGCATGGATTTCCTATTTCCTTTGTGCTCTCTCATAACCATGGCCATAAAATGAAGCCAAAGTAGTAGAAAGATTGAGCCAAAAAGAGAGCTAATACCTAGATTAAAAAACGCTGACTCCATTGATGAAGATTGAGGAAAAGAATAGGAGAAGTATGCCCAGAAAATAATAAATAGCAAATGGAAAACTTCTTCTCAACATCAATTTTTTAAGTATTTAAAACCATTTCATGATGGGAAAATATTAATCAATAATGAAGATGTTGAGGTACATAGAGAAACTGATAGTGATTTTACATCCCCATAGGCACGGACCTATAGCATCAGGCATGCAAACCAAAAGTTGTTAGAGATACTCAGTTTAAGACCTCTCCTGAAGCAAAATCATTAATGGCTCCATTAGATATGCTCAGCCATGCTGGACCATAAATAAAACTCCCTTAGTGATAGAGTCTAGGACATATTGTATCTAGGAAAAAAATGATAGAACTCTGTTGAATGAAACAAATTAGGAAGAGGGGAGAAAAACAGACAAGTGAAAATCTAAACATTATATGGAGTTCATACCAAGGTGCGATAGTTCTCTGTTGAAATGTGGAATCAATGATGCTGCCTCAAAGCTGGAGGGTGGCAGGTGCAGGAATGGCCTGTGGCAGGGGGTACCACGCCAGAAACACCACCTGGAGACACAGCAGAGCCGACAGTGGAGAACACGGACTCTGGAATCACATGGACAGGTCTGCCGCTTACGAGATGTGTGATCAGGGTATGTCATCCCCCAAAGTATGGGTTGCTTTCTTTTTCTGTCTGTAGAATGGACAAAATAACAGTATTTACTTCATTAGCGCTCTATGAGGATTGAGATCATGTATACATTCTTTGCAGTTGCATGATACTTAGCAAACAGTGATTAATGTAAGCTATTATTCATTGAGTCATTTAATATGTGGTTGAGGACCGGCCAGTGCAGATGCCTAAGAATACAGCTTAGTTCTAAGTGAAACCTAGTTACTGTTATTGTGATGATGAGGGTGATGATGCCAATGTCAGTTTCTAAGAACATTAGTTTTGGAACATTCTTTGGTGGTTGAAGGCTGTACAGCAGAATTTATAGCATATCTGTCTCCTTTTCTCTGCCTTTTTGAAACGTCACCTCATCTATACAATGCAGATATAATAATAAATACCTATAGATAATAAATACCTAAATTGGTTAAGCTTCTGTATATCTGTGTATGTGTATAGAGCACTCAGGAAGGTGTCTGTCTTAGTATATGTGCTAAGTATCTGTTGCTGTTAATTAGCAGCAGGAAACAAGTGAGCATCATTTATTTTCACGCTGGTGACAGGCAGAACATTTAGGGTCTGCCTCCCGGCAGCAAGGCACCTAGGACAGATGCCACTTGGGGACATCCATCTCAGGGCCTGGCTCTGGGAAAAAGCTAGGGAGGTTCCTATGATGGGGTTCCCAGAAATTCATCAGGGTGCAAGAGGATAAAAGTTCCAGAGAAGGATCTAGTGATTCAAAATGATGAAAGATTTTTAAAATGTATTTTACTACAACAACAGCAGCAACAACAACAACAACAATGACTAACATAAAGAAAAGAGCACACGGAAGCCCCTCCTGTTCCTGTGATGAAATATGCTGGAGCACAGACTCCTTTGTACCATATGCTGCCATTGTTCTCCACTCTTAAACCCCCTTGCTGATTTTAACCAGATATTTCACCTGTATGAAGATCTGCACTGGTTAATGATGTGGCTCCACCCCACCCTAATAATGCCTTTAATTTGTTTAGCTCCTGTCAGTCTGTAAAATATTTGCTGAACAGTCTGTTTAAGAAGCCTGTCAGGAGTTAGGCTTCAATAGTAACTTCAATAATAATAGCAAGAGTAAAAATTTATTGGGCATTTATATGCCAGAGATAGCACCACATTCTTGTGTGCACTGTCCTGTTTAACCCCACGTCAACCCTCTGAGAGACATATCCTCCTCATTTCACAGATGAGGGGTTACATGGCCTGCCTAAGAAACCAGAGCTTGCGCAAGTCCAAAGCAACATTTGAACGTGGAGCTGTCCAGGTCTAAAGGCTTTTTACTGTTATGTTATTATGTCTATCGAAATAGGGTCCCTGTATTCATAAAGCTTACCATCTTATAAAATACTGTGGACAGTGGTTCTCAAAATGTAGTCCATGGACCAGCAGCGTCAGTATCACCTGGTAATTTATTACAAATGGAAATTCTTGGGCTCCATCCCAGACCTCTGGAATTATAATCTCTGTAAGGGGGATTGTCTGTGTTTTAACAACCCTTCAGGGGATTCTGATGCTCAGGAAAGGTTGAGAACCACACTAAACACTCTTGAAAGACAAATAGAGCAAAAATTGTCATTATCCCAATTTTACGTATAAAAATCTGAGGGCTAAGTGACATGCTCAGGTATATAGCTCACATCAATGGCAAAGCTAGAATCTAGACTTTCTGTTTCCTAACCCAGGGAGTTGTTTTTCTCCTGGTGTATTTGTTACCGTTTTACCCAAGTCAGCCTGGCTTTCAGAGCACCTTATGAATAGCCAATGATATTCAAGAGGTGTTCTGAGTATTGAAATAATTTAATTTTTCCGAGAAGCCTTGTTTTACTGCCTGTAAACCACCACCAAGTGTGCTATTGGCCTGTGCCCTATTTCCATTTTATGATGTAATGAATGCAGAAAAGATTATATTCCTTAATTTTAAAGAGAAATAGAAGCATGTTACAAAATCTCTGGATAGATGAAAAGAAAAGTTTCCCCTGAGCCTACAAATAGAGTACAATTACTCATCATCTTGGTAAACAATAATATACATTGTTATTATGTTTGAGTTCTGTGGTTAGAATAAAGAAAAACGTTTTCATATTTTGCAAAACCCCTAGTGGATGACCGGGTTGCTTTGTGTCTTCATAAAGTAATCAAGAATACTTTACCTTACGGAAGATAACACTATTTTGTTTTGGAAACAATTGATTCCAAGGGAGAGGGCTCACCTCTTTCAATATGAATTAAGATTTATTTTCAAGGTTTTCATTTCTAAAGCAAGGTTTGGAAAATGGCCTCAAAAGAAGGCCCCTCTGAAGATTTTAAAATTGTGCTGAAACTAGGCACACGTAGCTATGGAGCAGTTGAAAAGTGGCTAGTACAAACTGAGTTACCAAAATCTGAATTAGTTTCCTAGGGCTGCCATAACAAATTACCACAAACTGGGTGGCTTAACACAACAGAAATGTATTCTCTTATGGGTCTTGAGGCTGGAAGTCTGAAATCAAGCTGTCAGAGGGCCATGCTCCCTCTGGATGGAATGCCCCTTGCCTCTCCCTAGCTTCTGGGGGTGACAGCTATCCTTGTTCTCGGGCTTGTACGTGCGGCACTCCAAATTTCCACCTCCATCTGCACATCACCACCTTTTCTGTGTCTATAGCTCTGATCTAGGATGTTGAATGCAAAATACCTCATTACTAATTTTTCTATTGATTATATGTTAAAGTGAAAATAATCGTTAAATAAAACATAATACATTAGTTTTGTCTGTTTCTTTTTATTTTTTGTTAACGTGGGTACTAGATTTAAAATTACACAGATGCTTTGCATTACATTTGTAATGGACAGCACTGCCTTAGAAGATAAAGGAGCTGATCTCAGAGTCCTTAATGTATAACTGCAGCTGAGAAGTGATTCTCTCCATTCCTTGACTTTGTAGAAGTAAAAACTCAGGCTGGTAACTCTGACCTTCACTGGGAAGTGGATTAAAGGACAGATTTAGAGGTGAGAGAGATCATATATGTAAATTTGCTAGGGTGTTGACTCAAATTATGGGGTAAATATTTCCTTTATCACACCTCTCTAAGATGCCTTCATAGAGGAAAGGATGTCAAAGTTTTGTATCCAGCAAAAGCAGTGAAACAGTGAAGACCAGAGTGTTATTTCTTGCAAAACTTCTTCCAGAGAACTTGAAAATTGCATTGACCAAAACAGCAGTAATCTGCACACACATGTTCGTAGCAGTATTATTCATAATAGCCAAAGAGTGGGAACAATCCAAATGCTCATCAATTGATGAATGAATAAACAAAATATGGTAGACCCATACAAGGGAATATTATTCAGTCATAAAAAGAAATGAATTACTGATTCTACAACATGAATTAACTTTGAAAATACAATGCTAAGCGAATAAAGCCAGACACAAAGGCCATGTATTATATTATTCCATGTATATGGAATATCCAGAATAGACAAATCCAGAGAGACAGAGAGTAGATTAGTGTTTTCCCAGAGCAGGGGGTGGGATAGGGTAAGGAAGGACAGTTACTAGATACGAGGTTTCTTTTTAGGGTGATGAAAATATTCTGGGATTAGATAGTGGTGAGGGTTGCACAATCTTCTGAATATACAAAAAACAAGTTAACTGTATATTTTAAAAGATTGAATTGTATGATGTGTGAATTATATCTAAAAAAAGTAATTAAATCTTCCCATAAAAAGAAATAAGTATTCCTATCTCCTGAGAGACTGTCTTCTGTCAGGAAGTCAATTACTCACAGACAACTTCCCTCACGCGTGATAAACAGTATTAGAGAATTACGGGCCTATCCCAGCTCTCTTATTTTATAGACAAGTTCATTGATTTGTCCAAAGTCACACAGCTAATTAGTGGTGTAATCAGATTCCAAGTTTCCCAAACTGTAATCCCAATCTCTCTTCCGACACTCTATTACGGAGCCTCCCGGTTGTGTGTTCTGCCGTCACGGGGAGAGGGGGGTTCATTGTCTCTACCCCATACTCCCTCGAAGTGCAGCTTCTTTAACAAGAGAAAAGAAATAAAGCATAAACTTCCCTCCGAGAGTGAACTTCCTGAAGCTAATTTACCTGAGGTGTGATACTGGACCCACCCCAGAGCAGAAGATGGGAAGACTTCCAGCGGGCGAAGGAGGGCACCTATGTTGTGAGCGTGATCTGGAAGAGGCAGCACAAGCACTAACTTCACCTATTTTCAGTTTTGTTCCAGATTGGCATCCCTAGGAAGCAGGATCGCTTCTCATTTCCCGCCTGTCTGTACCTGGTGGCCAAAATTAAAATTCCTTATTGAGGCTGTGATTAAACTTCCCCCTCCCTGAGGGTTATATCCCTGACCAATGCTTTAAAAATAATTCCGATATGAAAAAGGAAGGTGGTTTCATGGAGAAAGAGTATCTTTCTTTGTTAGAAAGAATATTGTTAAATAGATTTAAAAGATGTGAATGCAGCGTTGTATATGTTACTTGACCTACTTAAATAAAAAGAAACAAAAATCAATGTAAACACCCTAGTTTCAACTATATTGCTTGCACATATGTGACATCTATACCAGGAAAAATTAACATAACTAGAAATGCATTCTTCTTGTAGTGAAAACAAATGTCAAAACAAACAACTCAGGATAAACTTGAGACACAGAAGAAAGATTTGCTCTATTCTTTTCTAAGGAGCTTTGAGGATCTGGCCAACGGTTAACATAACAACCCATTGCAGCAAATATGTTTCTTCAACTGTGAGAGATTCACAGATTGTCACAGTTGTGCTCTCATCCAGTCCAGCCTGTCTTTGGGAGGATGAGAAAACTAAAGAGCAAAAAGATTAATTCATTCGCCCAAGTTCACATGGCTAACTGCTTTCAGAGCAAGAATCAGATATTGGAAACATTTGATTTACTTTTATCAAAAGAGCAATAATTTTTCCTGATTTGGACTTGATAATTGTTTTCTTGTTACATCATGACATGTCTAAACTCTACTTATATAAATGGACACGAATTTTATTTTTAAAAGTGCTTTTAGTCAAATGTTTTTGATTGGCTTTGTCAACAGTTTTCAGGTGATAGTTTTAGGGAACTTGGCTAATAATGCCCTGTAGTCTTGATACAGTGACAAATAATATTTTTTAAAAGAGATTACTTTCTTAACTTTAGAATTTTTTATTCCCTACAAAATATTTACACACTCTTCATTTATTACTTTATCCATTTATTTGATAACAATTTATTAAACATCTACTTCATTCTATGAATTGATAGATATTGGGCATATCAAGATATTTGTGATTTAGTCTATGGATTTAAGGAGTTTATAATCTTGTGGTCCAAAACAATTTGTTTCAAACACATGTGTTCTGCTAGATTTAAGTGAAAAATACAGTGTTTCTGTCAATGAACCATAGTGTTACAATATCAGACACTATTGCTTTGATACAGCCTATAGTGAATAAGATCATGGTCCTGAGGCTGAGAAAAATTCGGGTTCAAAACCTACCTTTTAGAGAGCAGAAAGACTGATACCAGAGGCTGAGAAGGGTGTGTGGGTGGGAGGGGAAGATGAAGAGAGGTTGGTCAATGGGTATAAACATTCAGTTAGATATCAGGCTAGGGTGACTATAATTAGCAACAATACTGTATATTTCAAAGTAGTTAGAAGAGAGAACTTGAAATGTTCCCAACACATAGAAATGATAAATACTCAAGGTGATGGATACCCCAAATATACTGGTATAATCATTACATATTCTATGCATGCAATAAAATACCACATGTACCCCATAAATATGTATGAATATTTGTATCAATAAGAAAAAATCTACCTTTAGGTATAGGAGATAAGTGTATGAGCTTGGGGAAGTTGCTTAATTCTCTGAGAAAACAGAAATAGTTAGCACAGTGACTAGTTTTACAATCAGGGCTTGATAATAATGTCTGTCACAATCATTTATTAATAATAAAAAGGCACGGCCTTCTCTCCTTATTACCACTGAGCCCCAGTGCAAGCAAAACACCTCCATCCACTTTACCTTCGGTGGATCGTAAATTACACAGGAGGAATAAAGAAAACAGAAAGCAATGGGAGTGGGAGGGAAAGAGAGAATGCCACAAGCAGGCGTGCCTTCTGCATTTCTATCATGGATACAATCAGGGAGGAAGGTCAAAAGTGAGGATGTTTAGTTTCCTTGTAAAGTTGACTAAGAAAGAAGCAGGCCACAGTTTCCTTCATTCTCAAATAATGGGTTACACTTAAAAGGAAGGAGGAAGAAAACAAGATTAATGGTTATTTCTCTTATCTAATCGTATTATTCTCAGAATAAGTCTGTATCTTATTCTCTCTATAGCCATAGATAGATGATAGACAGATAGCTAGATAGATAGATAAATGTATATAAGCATGTTTTGTGTATTTTTACCAAGTCCACTAGGCAATCTGCTAATATTTGAATTAGAGAATTTTAGAAATGAAAGAAAATACTATATCACGCATATAATATTTTATCATTAACTATGTAACTATATGAATAACTATTGTTTTATATTTCTTAATATCGAAACATGACTGAGAGTCCTAGGCAACTCTTTCATCACTAATAGTGGTAATGAGAATATTAATAACAACAATAATTACTGTCCTCCTTCCTCGCCTCTAAACTTTAAATACATTATGTAATTTATATTGGGCTCAGAGCAGCTCTAATATGGCTAATATTGTCATCTCTGTATTACAGATGGGGCGGATAAATTGGGTTAAGGGGCTAAAGATCATGCAAGCGTGGCTTCGCCAGGTATCTGCCATCTTCCTTGTCCTCGCCAGCATCAGCCTCAGACATTACCGAGTTCCTCCTACAGCAAGAGTCCTGTGCAGAAACTCAGACCATCGTCCTTCCGTAGTGCCCCTTCGCCTCAGTCCCTCAGCAGCTTCCTCCCCAGTTACTGATTGATTTACTACATTACTACAGAAAACAAACCAACAAACTAAACTGTGCAGATGTTACCTCCCGAAGTTGCTTTATGTCTTTAACCATGACGGCAGTCTGGTGATTTCTGCTTTCCCTCCAAGGAGACATCTGTCCCCCAACTCCTAACACTTTATCTCTTTGAATTGTACACTGTTTTCTCTCCACGCCCTGTGGTAATATTCACTCACTCTCCCTCTGACCTTCTCTTAGTATGTTCTTTCTCCCACCTTCCTCCCTCCTTTGCTTTCTATTTTATCTTAGCTTAGAATATTGACTTAAAACTAACGTAATTATCTTTAAACACGCCTTCAAACCCCAACTGTTCAGCTCCCGCTGAATTACAATGAATAAAGTTTTGATGTATTTATTTAAAATTCACTAGGCTAATATATTCGTATATGGCATATACTTCACATACACTCTTTTCTATGTTTCTTTAAAGGAGAGTGTGAAATTCTCTAATAAAGTCTTGTCCATAGGAAAAAAAAATCACAATCCCACATGGGAATTATGATAATTCAAAGAACAAATCAAAACCAAAATAAATTCATATCTTCTCTGAGCAAAAGGGTAAATAATAAAAATGCAGCAGTATTTGTCAGGGTCAACAGTTCTTACCAGAACCTGATGTGATATTCTCTCAAGAATTTGAGAAGTTCTGAACAACTGATAAGATGGGCAAATATGATTTGCACACAAGTGATCTTTGCAAAATAAAAATTGCCAAGTAAAAATAAGTTCTCCCCTATCCCCTTTTTTTTATCTTTAGCAGAATTCTTGGATACCCTCTTTGGGAATACTCTTCTCCCCAGTGTTGTGATATTTGCACAAAACCTTTGGTTTTAATATAATATTTATCTAACTAGATATAACCAAATTTGAAGTTGATGCTCTACATTTCTTAGATTTCCCTTTGATTTCAGCTAATTGCTCTATTTAGTTACATTTAAGATGAGGGAAGGGAAAGAAGATTATCAGTTATATTTCCTAATATGTATAGACTTCATATTCTTTAAATTTGATCTTTAATTCAGTAAATGTGTGTGTGTGTGTGTGTGTGTGTTTGTGTTTTGTTCAGTGATTAGAAATCACTTTTAAATTTTGGTCTTTCCTTTCTATGATGTAATAGAAACCCAAGGAGTCTAGAACCATATTTGCTATTTTCTAGTTTTATGACTTTGATCAAATCACTCTACCTCTCAGAATTTCAGATTCTGCATAAGTAAAATAATGAAATGGAGCCCAAGTATGTTTTCGAGGCCAGAGTTTCCCAAAATTTGATCATCTACTTTTGTTCAAACTGCACACTCGCTATTATTATTCACTTTAATTTTTTATAAACTACATTTTTTTTACCTAAAGCAAGTTTATCACATCAATATCACTTGTTATAAATAAAAAATAGCCATAAAAATAAATACTGTGGAAACAAACATATTAAAGCCTGGCTTGTCCTCAGAAGTCTCAGATGCTGAGCCCTGATATTTCTCCCACAGAAATAAGACTATCAAATGTTGGTGAGGTTTTAAAGACATGCTGGCACCAACTGAGGCTTTATGTTTAGTTTAATCAGAAGAACTCAAAGAGAATTAACTTAAAGAGGAGTGATTTATTCTTAAGTGAGTCAATATTATTTAACTGCCTCATCTCTCTGCAATCTAAAAATCATCCACGTTAGTGTTATGCACCCTGCACACCAGCGTTGTGCACCCCACATGTTGGGAAATGCCAACGTAGAGAGAGACATCTTCCAGCCCTAAAAAATGGATGCTCGAATACCCCAACATGATATTTCAAATACACCCTGGCAATGATGATTCAGATGAATCATTTAAGTGATTACTTTTTCTTCCTGCATTATTTTTCATGTATGTAAACATTTGGTTTTGTATATGGAAACTCTGCTTTGTAAAAGGTGGTCTAAATCCACTTGCAACAAAGACATGTAACAGTATCGTTGCCTTTGTGATTTAATTTAATGATGTTCAAAAGCTTTCTAAGTAGTAAATCTTCAGCTCATTTTACTACTTATCTCTCCTCACCCAAAATATCATACAAGGGGTGACATAACTAACCCCTGGCCAGACTAACCTTTACACTGGAGCCCTGGATCAGGGACAGCCTGGCATGTGATGTTATTATGACTAGAGGCCTTTTAAACACACAGTGTTTGGCAGAGTGCGGAGTAGTTGTGGCATTAGTGGTGAGAGATTTAACACGGAACTCATTCTTAAATCTTAGAGAGCCCGGTTGGCTCTTAAAAACACAACTCATGAGTTTCCTTGGTTTCAGTGCCTTATTTTTAACATTATTTGAAGTGTGTTTTTCTTCACTGATTGGTTAAAGTGCACTCTTGTTTCTATTTTTAGCCATCCATTGCTATTGTCCTAGTAAGCCCAGTGTTTCAAACATGTGTATCTTGGAGTATAATTCCTCCTTAAACAGGATTGCTCAAGCCTATACATCTTCTACCCCTGTGGCCCACCACAAAGACAGTATCTAAATTCTGGAGGCATTAGAAGAATGTGAAGGTCATTCTCAACTTTTCTTCCCCTCTGTAAAATAGTAACATTTACTCTCTCATGCGAGTTTTTGGGTCAGGAATTTGGGGGCAGCTTAGCTCAATGGTTCTGATTTAGGAAATTGCAATCAGTTGTCACTTGGAGCTGCATTTGTTGAAGGCTCGACTGGGGTTGGAGCATCCATTTTCAAGTTGGCTCAGGCACACACATGGTTGTCACTCGCTGCTGGTGGGAGACCTCTACTCCTTACCACATGGAGCCTTCACATGGCTGCTTCAGTATCCTCATGACATGGCCCCTGTTTTCCAACAGAGCGAGTGATCCAGAGGGAAAGAAAGAAGACGCCACAGTGCCTTGTTACGGGAGTCACAATTGTCATTTCCACAACATTCTGTTTGCTATAAGCAAGTCACTGTATTCTTCCCCTCACTCCAGAGAGGGGAATTAAGCTCCGTCTTTTGGAAGAAGGAGTGTCAAAGAATGTTTGGACATAATTTCAGACTGCCACAATTTACTTCTCTTCCTCTCCTTTGCTTCCATTCTGGAACAAATTATCATGGGTTATTACCTAGACGAAACATCTTAACTGAGTGGCTTACACAAGGAATAAAATTGAGAGGACTTTTCACGGCATGCCATGTCCTGTATAATTTGCTCCCCACCTTCTCCTTTAACCTCATCCCATGCAACTCTCTCCCTAGCTCAGCAGGAATTCTAGTCTTCTTTCCATGGCTGAAACACATCCACCTCTTCCTCACTCAGGGCCTGCGCACCTGTGCACTCTGTTGTGAAGGCTCTTTCCCCTCCCTCTTGCCTTTCTGTGACTGGCTTTATCTTTTGGATTTCTGCTTAAATACCTGTCCAACATAAAAACTTTTTTCTGATAAAACTCAGGTAGCACCCTCCCATTTGTTTTTTCTTAAAAAAAACAAAGATGTATTGAAATATAATTGACATGCAATAAACTGTACGAATTAAAGTGTACACTTTGATATATCTTGCCCTAAGTATACAAATCATCACCACAATCAAAATAATGAATGCATCACCACCAAAAGCATCACCTCATGGCCCTTCAAAAAGAGCATCCTCCATTATTTTCTAAATTAAACACACTGCCTAGATCATCACAACATTTCTTACAATATATCATTGCTAATTGCTCTGATCTCAGTTTGTAGTAACTCACTTGAGTGTCTCACCATCTAGACTGTGAACTCCAGGTGGAGAGAGATTGTGTCTGTCGAGTTCATTGCTACATCTCCATGATCACATTGCTTAGAACCTTGGAGATATTCAATATGCTTTTTGAATAAATGAATAATTAATCTTGTTATAAGCTGACAAGGTCCCTTAAACAGATACAGGTCAAGTGCTCAGGTACTTCTGAGACAGTTAGGGGTATCAGGGAGATTCACGTGAGGTTGGTCTTATAGTAGCTGCCCTGTGAAGAACAAGCAGATTTGTGATTTTTTTAAAAAAAGCAGCTTTCTGAGACTGAGCAAAAAGGATAAGGTGTAGATTTCAGAAGCATAAACAAAGAAAAACAAGATCCCAATTTGCCTCTCATGTAAGGGAAGTGATATAGTTTGGATATTTGTCCTCTCCAAATCTCCTGCTGAAATTTGATCTGCAGCATTGAATGTGGGGCCTGGTGGGAGGTGTTTGGGTCATGGGGGCGGATCCCTCATGAATGGGTTGGTGCCCTCCCTGTGACAATGAGTGAGTTCTCACTTTATTGTTTCGCTGGAGAGCTGGTTGTTTAAAAGAGCTGGGCATCACCTCCTTCCTCTCTTGCTCCCTCGTGCACCATGTAACATCCCTGTTCCCCCTTCCCTTCCACCTTGGTTGGAAGCTCCTTGAAGCCCTCACCAGAGGCAGATGCTGATGTGATGCTTTTTGTATAATCTGCAGAACAGTGAGCCAAATAAACCTCTTTTCTTTATAAATTATCAAGCCCCAGGCATTTCTTTATAGCAGCACAAAACGGACTAACACAGGAGGTAAAGAAAAGTGAGCACTGAATGCCAGGTGTAGCAGTAGCCTGATCAATATTTCAGTAGAGACTCAGAAGCAATCATTAAAGGTTTTTAGCCTGGCCCTGACTTTTTACTGTACTGGCTTTGCCTCAAGGACAATTAATATGGCACTGACAGGTAAGGGAACATGTGAATATTTTAGAAACCTTTGTCTGTCTTTGCATGATTTATAACATTTCAAATAAAGAAGTAAGGAAAATACAAATGTAATTCAAAGTATGTGTTTTAACTTCCCTAAAACTAAAGAGAAGGTTGATTTAACTATTATCTGGAGTGGTCTATTCACAGGTGGGTAGCAAACTGTTTATTGTTAAAGTTTTCATAGCCTTAGAAATGCTCACACAGATGTTTGGGAATATATTTGGTATGCAACAGAAGAGAACCTTAGCGCACATTTATTCTTGTATTTATTGTATCATACCAAGGATTCGTAATCAAGTAACTGTATTGTGGAAAGAAGCGGTATCAGAATAGGAAGTCTACATTTGAGTTGGATATCTTTAAGCAGATTTCCCTCCTTTACGAGCTCTAATTTGAGCATATCTAGTATATATCTGCTCATATATGGTACACATTCCACATTCTCTGAACTCACATGTTGAATTTTCCCACACAATTTTAATACACGTAAAAAGGAGAACGGATGTTTGGTCTATACATTTTCTGAATGTATGGAAACATCCATGTTATGTAACAAGCACAAAGTAATTGCCCAACTCTGTCGATGTCATTTTTATGTTTTGGTGGTTATTGACTGACAACCAGAAGGGTGGCTGAAACATAAATGGCATGGCAGCGAAATGCTACACGCATGCAAATATCAAACTCCAATAATATCTCTCACTTGTTTGTTCAGCACCTACTATAAGACAAAAATCTTTACTCAGTGAATTTACCTCCATTAATCTTCACAATTATTCTTGTAGATAGATACATTGAGGTTATCCTTGCTTAATATATGAGAAAACTGAAGTTTAGGCATAACTTTCCCATGATAACACCACTTATAAGTAGCAGAGTTGCAGTTGAAACTAGCGTTTGTGGCCTCTGAAATGATCAGGCAGTGGTTATTGATTTTTAAGTTCATGTAATTACAAATTTTTGTTCAGCCTTAGAATCAAGTCTGAGTATTTCCTTTCTGAAAGGGGCATATTTTGGGATAAGCATATGAAGGTCCCACAAGAATGTTACTGCCATGGACCATACCTAGATGTGTTGAAAATATTTTAGGGACGAGAACATAGTTGTTAATGGATTTGTTTCATCTGCTTCTGGATTGAATGATTAAAGCCAGTTTTTCTTTATGGCTGAAAGTATCTAATAAAAACTTAATCATTTATTATAAGGAAGAAAAGTGGAGACTATGTCATTGCTATCACTATCTGAAGTAGTCACATATATTGTGTTTCCTGTGATGTCCCAGTCAGTTCCAAATAGCTATACCTGTATTTATATAAAGTCATATATTTCAATAAATATTGCAGCCTTGTAAGAATTGCATATTTTTACATAAATAGGTATTTCCAGATAGTCTCATTATTTGTGTATTCCAAAAATGTAGTACCTTGAAGACCTTGACTTATTTGGGAATGATATGCAAATTTGGCTGCCTGAAAATCTATTGGCATATATTCAAGATAAATTTTACAAGCAGGAGATTATTTTGGGAGCATAATTCATCACTTTGCTTGCATAGTTTGTGCTCTCAGTCTGTCATTTTATTGGCGAGCTATATTTTCTTAGAGTAATGTTGAACAAAGTTCCTGAGAAACTGTTTTATTGACAATTTGAAATGTTACTGATTATGATCCCTTAAGATCAATTCTGTACACAAGTTACATTCTTATCCATTGATTCCATGAAAACAAAAATTCTTTGCATTTTATAAATAGGTAGTTTGATAGAGTATTATTAATATTTGCTCTAGGGTTTTTGGTTGACCAGGATATAAGAAGTTGGATCTTGGAGAATTCTTTCTTATTAAGTCAGAAGAAGAGTGTGTGTCTGTGTATCTGTACTTTCGTATAATTGTTTATGTGTATACACTTGCATTTAGAGTAGCTTTTTTCTTATTCATTTAAAAAAGTAAATGGGATAAATTTTGCATATTGTTTGCCTTTGGTCCCAATCTATTAGTGGAAACAATTGATATTCAATCATAATTGGAAAAGTCATAGCCTTTTTAAAGAAGTAATATTTATCACATTAGTTATAGTTCCATTTCACATTGAGTATGTGTCCAGCCTTTGACCAAGAAAATATAGAACCCCACATCTGATCCAAGTTATATTAACCCCATATCTGATCCAAGCACTATTAATGGGAATAGTACATCTCTCGATAGTGACACTATTACTCTCTTTGAATGTCTTGAGATTTCATTGGTATATTTTTATTAGCTTCTTCAAAATGTTGACCAATATTACACAATTTACCAAGTATTTCTGATGCATTAATTCTGTTAATATCAAATGCCAATAAATTCTATAGAAAAAATGGTTTGATTTTGGCATTTTAAAGATGATACTGTCCATAGTTTCCCTGGCAGTTAGGTCCCATCTGAGTCTATATGCATGTCATAGATTTCAGGGGAAATTCCACAATGTCACACGACATGCTTTTTGGGGAAATTTAAATAGGTCAAGATTTACATGATCCCCAAGCAGGCAGGTATAACATTTTCTCAAAGCTGGCCACCTCTTAGAGTCTCATCATTTAGTGGAGGCCTCTGTAATCACCAGGAGGATTATTTATCATCATCTGTCATATGCAGGTGGCATTGAACTAATACTGGATAAAACAAATGAAGCTGTCATGGTTTTTCCCTTCTAGGAGTTTATGAGATGACATCATTTCAAAGTCTAAACTTTGTGAATAAATAATAACACTATAGTATGTGCCTTTACATGAAGGCACAATTAAAAGCAATAAATGAATACATATGCTCCTACTCACATTAAATTTATTGGTAATAATTTTAAGGATCCTGCAGTTTGACTGTAGATAGGATTAAGTGTTAAAAATAGGCCTTATAACCATCTTGATTTACATATCGTCTTGGAGGGAAGCAGGTGAGAGAAGCATATTGAATAAATGCTAATTCTTATAAATATTGATTTCCATATAAATTAATTTACTAAACATTATAGTTTATACATTGAGCATATTTATTTAATTTTAATAGACTAGTAAAATGGACATTGGTTTTCCTCCAAATTCTTTCTGTGTTTTCATTTGGATAAAGATGATAATGTTGACAATAATAATCTGAAGCTTAATATTATAATAGCAGCAGCAATCACTTTTGAGTATTTGATAGTGAAGAATAAAGCCATACACATTTATGTGTGTTTATATCAATCTATCTACTCACACATATATATATTTACACACACATATTAACATACATATACTCATTTAATCTATACACCATCCCTTGAATGTAGATTCTTTTCTATACTTATTTTTTAGATTAACTGAGAAATAAGGAAGTTCAATAATTTGCCCCGACCACTCTGCTACTGGAAGCAGGATTGGAATCTGGGCAATTTGACGCTAAAGGCTTATGCTCTCTATCAAAATTCAGTACTGTGGATCTTGTAAATTGTAAGGCCATTTTGTACATGTAATTTCAATACAGTAAGTGCTATGTGTTTGCTGTTTTTTAAAGATTGAACTTTGAATCTGCAGTGAACTGGCTACTTATCTGATTACCAACCATATCTTTTTGGGTACTGTATCTAGGACAGATAAAAACATTCCTGGTCATATTTTCTTATTTGAGTTTCTTTCTCTGATTTCCACACATAGCCCATATAAACTCAGAAACTGTCTTTTTAGGAATCTCACTGAACAAAATATCTTGAGCTTTATAGTGGAAAGGGGATAAAAGTGCAGGTCACTCAAACCTATCAGTAGTTTGCAAATGCTGTGGCGGGTACCCATCCTGGCAGCCGCCGTCCCTTCCGTAGCATCTCCAAGGCACCTGCACACTTGGCAGCTACTGCTGCTCTCCCAGTCCTCTTCCTTCCCAGTTCCCTGGCCAAGATTTCAGCGACTGTTACGGAAATCACAGTGAGGTCAATATCTTGTTTGTTAGAAATTTAATATGGACCACAATATTAGGTTGTGAAGGAAGGGACAATGCCTTTTCGGAGTTTGTAATGTGCCTTCTAGGTTCAGAATTAACACTTTATATGAAGTGTTAGGAGCTTTAAGTGGTCTTTGGCAGGTAACACCTTGTATCTCAATGAGAGAGCCTTAAAGAAAGTTAATAAAAATGCCAAGGTACTCTGTCCTGACGTAGGGCTCATGAGTCATAATTTTGATAAACTTCAGCATAGAGCTCTAGCAACATGGTGCATCTGGAGACAGCATCCCAGCTGTTCCCCAGAAAAGGTGAAAAATTGAGAATCAGCAGCCTGAAGGCATAACAGACAGTGTCTGAGAAGTGATGCTGTGTCCCTGCGGAAGAGCCAAGTCAGAGGAGTACAGACTTAAGATGAACCATCCCCCAGTGTAAAGACACACACACATCAAGGGACCGCGAACAAGAGAACTGAACTTCCTCAAGCCTGCAGTGTCAGAGAACAACTTGACAGTGTTCGTACCTGTCCCTTAAAACAGCCTGTTTGTTCCTGTCTAACCTAATGACTTCACTGTATAAGAAAATTCTGAAAGTAAACACGTGAACAACCCGTACATAGGAGGAAAAAAGCACTGTATTACAATTGTCACTTTTTCTTCTCCTCTCTCCCAACCTGATGAACTTTTTTGCATCCATCAGTTTCTAACCAGGCAGCTACTGAAATTTTTATTCATGCTTTAGTTTCCTCAAGAATTGATTTTCATAATTGTCTTTTATGGCCTTCCCTTACCAGGCTATTTCGAGGTTGCAACATATTCCGAATTCAGCAGGTGCTTCAAGCCTGGCAGCATCTTATTGCCTCTCTTCTGGCTTCCTTTAGTGCCTCCCAGTATCAAACGTGATTGCTCCTACAATTTTAATTTTTGCTCGCTGTGTCACCGAACAACCTTGTTAGTCCTATCACTGAGCCCAGTTTGCAATGTTAGGAGGTCTGAGTAGTTCCACACTCGATAAACTGCAGTGGTATTAGCATGTACAATTGCACACTCTGAATCATCTTACCCTTATTATACAGGAAATCTCACACTTATTTTAAGGGAGAAAATGCTTTAGAGAGGAAAGAAAAAAAATTAAAGCAAATTCTGTTTGCCTCTCAATATTCTAATCACCAAGGATTGGAATTTTCAGGAACCAATTTCAATTTGATGTTTCCATTTGCAATTGAATTCAGTGTGTGTGTGTGAGAGAGAGAGAGAGTGTGTGTATGTGTGCACACATTCGCATATACTCCTTCCTTGATTTTATGTGTTCCATTCTTATTCCATAATTTATAAATATAAGGAAACCTGTGTAGTTTAATAGAGATTCAGTGAAGTTAGGAATTAAAGGCAAATAAATATAAATAGCTGCCAGCAGCAAAGACTTCACAAATCCATTTAGTAAGTTGATGTATTTATTTGTGCAAGTAAAGCCATGGCATTTGTACAAATGTTGTCCCAACGTACGTACATGAATGGGAGCATAAAGATCCACTCTCTTGGTTTTGTAGCTGAACAAATTTTCTTAAGCTGTTACTAACGATAATAACATTCCCTATTTAAAGGGTATTTCCAAATGGGAGATGTAAGTTCATCCCCAACCCCGGTTTTAAAAATCATTTCTGATCTAAGGATAATAGATTTACATCTATACAACAAAATACATTATTAATAATAACCAGAATTTTTTGAATATTTACTAAATGCCCAGCATTGTACATAAAAGACTAATGAAATTTGAAATGCAATGTATTTGTTAATATTGAAAATATACAACCGGGATTTTGTCTTCGATTCAGAAGGTACTTTGACATGTCCTAGTGGGGGAAAATCATTATAAATTGTCAGTCTCTTGTAAATTTATGGAGTGCTGGTTTATAGAGATCTTTCTGTGGTAAGAGAAACAGATAATCAAATCTTTACTCACAGAAACAAAATCCTGGCAGTCTGCTGATTTAAGTGTCTGAATAGAATGGATTAGGTAAATAAAAAGAATGAGCGTGTAAACAGAAAAAATTATAGTTTGTAAATATCAAATTCAGAAACTTTTTATTAATGATTTATATTTTATGTTATACAGCTTTAAAGACTTTTTTTTATTATTCTCTATCCTTGAAAACAAAATGAAATGCATATGAGAGCACCAACGGAATAAAAACAGCCCATTATGGGTCATACATTCCTTCTTTAACAAGACTTTGTCTACTGTCACAGGACAGCTTAGTATGATAGAAAGGAAATGTAGATGAGTGTTCCATGTCTTCCACTTAATAGCTATGTGAGTAAGTCAGGATATGTAACTGGTCTAGTTGTGTTACACTAAAAATCCTCTCTAAAATTTCAGTGGCACAAGACTGCACACGTGTGTATATTTCACACACACTCTGTCATCCAAAGAGATTTGGCAAAAGGCCTCTGCTGATGGATCATTCAGAGACCTGGGCTGATAGAGATTTCCTCTTAACACCTGCTTCAGACACCACCAACAATGAGAAAGAGCCAGGCACAGCAGCTCACCCCTGTGATCCTAGCACTCTGGGAGGCCGAGGCCAGAGGATTGCTTGTGGTCAGGAGTTTGGGACCAGTCTCAGCAAGAGCAAGACCCTGTCTCTACTAAAACTAGAAAGAAATTAACCAGACAGCTAAAAATAGAAAAAAATTAACAGGACATGGTGGCACCAGCCTGTAGTCCCAGCTATTCAGGAGGCCGAGGCGGGAGGATCTCTTGGGCCCTGGAGTTTGAGGTTGCTGTGAGCTAGCCTGACGCTACAGCACTCTAGCCCAGGCAATAGAGCGAGATTCTGTCTCAAAAAGCAACAACAACAAGAACAAAAAAACAAACAAAAAACAGTGAGAAGGGAAATGTGGCAAATCATATAGCCTCTTTACATTTCTACCTGGAAGTAACATATAATTTCTATTACATTTCATCTTCCAGTGCAAGACACATGGTCAAAGAGAAAGAAAGTACAATCCTAGCATGTGCTCAGCAAGGCATCACTGATGATTACCATTCCATGTGATTTTGTGAAATTTCTTTATATATGTGGGCTTCATTATTCTAATCTGTTATTAAAAAATTTAGAGGACTTCCCTGACTTGATTCCTCTTCCCACGACCCCGCTCTGAACTTTTTTTCCCCACTCACTATTACCAGTTTATTATAAAGTATACAACTTAGGGACAGCCAAATGGAAGAAATGCACAGGAAAGGTACAGGGCAGGGATAGGGAACATTTTCCTGTTGGAAGGCCACGTTAATTTAGCTGTCATCAAATAAGGCAGCATTCAAGAAACTTAGTTAGATATACTTAAAAATTCACATTATTTTGTAAAAATCTGACTACTATGTACTTAATAATTTCTAAAAATAAAAACTATTTGTTAATTTTAAAGTTAATTAACCTTTTCAAGATTTTGTCGTGTCTGTTTTTTGTTGGAAAGCATTCGAATATCTGGTTGCAACATGGAGGTCCATAGTTTCATTTGATCCTCTAGATGGGTAATCAGTCATTTGTGACCTTAAAGGTGTCCTGATTTGGGTTAGGTAGGAGAATGCAGATTTGCAGCAATAAATGGTTGAAAGCAAGAAAGCATTTTTCAGACATGTTGTCAAAGGCATGGATATTCTACTGCATTTTTCCATATTTCAATTGGCTCTTTCTTAGCATCAGTGACTTTAAAATGTCGGCTACTGAGCGCTTAATCAATTCCATCTGTAGTTCTGTAGGTGCCTTTGTGACATCAACTGGGTGAGGCCGAAATGCTAATCTGAGTGTGATATCATGATTCTCAAAAGTCAGTGAAACTTTCGTTATATTCTTCAATAAATAGGTCTATAACAGTAGCATATTCTTCAAATGGTTCACATATATCATCCTGCTCATCAGTGACCTTTGCTAACTGGGGAAAATGTTCATCCAAAATTGCCTTTTAAAGAAGAAGTATTTTGAAAAAAGATAGATTTTTTTTGGGGGGGGGGGCCGGGCGCGGTGGCTCACGCCTATAATCCTAGCACTCTGGGAGGCTGAGGCGGGCGGATCGTTCTGAGCTCAGGAGTTTGAGACCAGCCTGAGGAAGAGCGAGACCCCGTCTCTACCAAAAACAGAAAGAAATTAATTGGACAGCTAAAATTATATATAGAAAAAATTAGCCAGGCATGGTGGCTCATGCCTGTAGTCCCAGCTACTTGGGAGGCTGAGACAGTAGGATTGCTTGAGCCCAGGAGTTTGAGGTTGCTATGAGCTGGGCTGACGCCACGATGGCACTCGCCTCAGGCAAAAGAGTGAGACTCTGTCTCAAAAAAAAAAAAGATAGCTTTTTTCGAAATGCTTGAATTTTTTGCCACATATCACATATACACTTAGTTTTACCTTGCAAAGAAATATTGAAGTTGTTTTGATTTGTCATGATATCACACAGAAATGTTGCATTCCTATAGAAATCTTTCAATAATTCACATTGCTGATTCTTTTCTTCATAAAATTTAATTTTCTGTTCTCACAGAGATAAAATTTTGCCTAACACCTGTCCCTATGATAGCCAAAGCACTTTAGAATGATATGGCAAATCCACACTGAATACCTCATTGTTCAACTTTAGCATGTTACAAAACTGACAATGCCGTGTTGCATTTGCACTAATACAGTAAATAATACTTATAACTTGTTGCAAAGTATTACTTAAAATAGTAGCTTTAGCACAGAGATTTTGCTGATGCAAGATACAATGAAAAGAAATGAGAGCAT